>JH792576.1:12629-23321 GCA_000291705.1 Sphaerulina populicola P02.02b | reverse complement strand
GGGGAAAGGGGGAGGGGGAGGAGGGGGATTGGTGGTGGTGGTGGTGGTGGTTGAGGCAGGAGGGGAAGTTGTGATGATGGGAAGGCATGGTGGCGGTGGCGGTGGTGGTGGTGGTGGGTTAGGAGGGTTGGTGTTAGTGGTTCTGTACCGAGAGTGAGTTGGGTTATTATAAGTCACTGTCCCTTTTTTCGGGGGTTTGTTTTTGTTTTTGTTTTTGTTGAGAGGAGTTTTGATTGCTGCGCGGTGCTTCCAAAGGGAGGGTATATGATTGTCACTCCTTCAACAAGAGATTTCTCCAATCTCGATCTTGGAACATAGCACAAAGGAACACCAGCTAACTTCAGAAACAGATGTGGGACTTCAAACATTGTCTGAATCTCTCGGTTGTATATACAGTTTGGTCTCACTTATAGACTTGGCAGCGTCTCGCGACATATCGGACACTGCAGTCGGAACTTCATCCATCCTTCCAAACACGCGCTGTGGAAGATGTGCCGACAAGGCGTGACCATATATGTCCTGCGTGCAAGTATGTTTGCGCCAAGACTGCCGCCGTCGCGGGGCGCCCCAGCTTCGACCACGGGCACTTCCAGGTCTTGCATACAAATCGCGCAATCAAACACACGTTTGCCCTTTTCCTTTGTCTCTTTTGCAACACTCGCGCGACGTACTCGAGAAGGTGTGCGTTCATCGTCAGGTGATGCAGGTGTCAAGACAGTGTCATTCGCCACAGCTGCGGCCTCGCTAAAGCCGATAGGCATATTACCACCCTCTTCATCTTCTCGCAGCACCGGATGGTAATCGTATGCGTCAGGAGCCCACTTCGATCTGATGAACCAGCGAGGTCCTATAAGCTCTTGCGAGCCGAGAAGGACGAGTTGTATCCAGACCCACAGAATCAGCAATACCATGCTGTAGTAGTCTTGCTCTGCAAAGACGACGTTGTCTTTGTACATGTACAAGTAGGCAAATGGGACTAGTCGTAGGACGCTTTGGCCGACGACGAATTCCCATTGCAGCGCATGTCGGCAGTTACGTTGCACATTGCGAGCGATCTGAGGGATCCAGAAGCTCACAGAGCAGACAGAGAGCAAGGTGTAGAACACACGGCGGACGGGCGCGGGCCAAGATCCTGCAAACAGGCTGAGGAAAATGATTGCTACGAGAAGCGCGTATGTCCTTACGTAGATGGATCCGAAAGTAGGCATACGGGCAGCCACGATGGCATCGACGTTTCGTGGTGGAGCGTTTTCGAGTACGGGAAGGAGGCCTTGTTGGTCCGAGGGCATGAAGAAGATCGGCGTCGCCCCTGTATCAACAGGGGCTGCTGGAGGAGCTGGCTGTGGAGATCTGCCTGGAACCGGCTGTTCTGTCATTGGTGATGGTGTGTCTGGCGACACCGTCGTTGGCGGGGCTGCATCGGCATTGGCAACAATTGTGCCGACGTCAGCGTCGTTCCCTGCTGTCGTCGTGGTGGCAGCTTCTTCCCTGGCTCGTCTCTCCGCTCGAATGCGGTTAAGCACACCGAGCAGTCTCTGCTCCCTCTGCAATTCTTCTTCAACTTCGGCTCGCATAGCACGCTCACGTTCCGGCTCTTGAACTAACCAAATACTCCTCACGAAAGACATGCCGAAAAGAGCCACGTTTATAAAAGCTATAAAGCCAGCTCCGGCAAATTGAACGACCAGACCAGGAACTTCCGAGCTTGCCACGACTAAGCTCATGGTGATGTAGCCGTCGCCCAGTACCAGGAGCACTGTAGTGTAGAAGCTGATCCTGCTGCGGGTGGAAGGCGTGCTGGCTTCGCGCAATTGTCTCATGAGGAGGAATAACTGGGCAAGAAGTACAAACGTGTAGGCGAGTAGGTGATGACGCGTGTGCTTGAACCTCATCTCGAGCTTCGGCCCAACCAAATGATCGCCGTCTTGTGCAAACGCGTTGGGTGGGCCTTGCGACTCCAACACATATCCGCAATCCGGAGAAAACGCGAGCATCGAGAAGCGAAGTGGGGGTGCCGCGGGTGTTATAGCGCCGGTGGGAAAACGAAGCTCGCGCTCCAGAGATCTGAGCACGGCTGATCCGTACTCCATATTCGTTGCTGTGGCCATTTGCTGCAAATACAGCACTAACTCACATTTCGGCCAGGCGAAGTCCGTGCCAATGTCTGCAATCTTGGAAGTCCATGGATTCAGCTGATCTGATTGACCCAACATCTGCCGGTGGATTTCATGCGAGATGGACCTGTTGAGCAGACTGCGGGTAACCTCGAAAGTGTGCTTGGACAGGGCGAGGTATGGGAGAGCGAAAATGCCCCCAAACTTATCACTTGTTGTTACGAACACTCCAGATCCAGTCGTGATATCATAGGTACCGTGCAGCTGTATCTGCCATTCGTCATAAGTCTCGTCATCTGTCAAGGCGAGACTCACGCCCATCTCGGTTGTACTATCTTCCATAAAAGTTCCTTCATACTGCTTGAACCGGACTGTGACCTCACCACTCCGTCCAGTGACATTCCTTTCAAAGTTTCGAGAAAAGGTAGGCTGGCCGAAAGGGTCCACTGGCATGTATTCTGTCAGATTGAGATGCGGTATCGACACGCCTTCTTGCAAAGAAGAATGCCTCCACTTCCCAAGCACATATCCGGTGACGTTGCTATACAACGGTATAGGGTTGCGTCCCTGCACGTCTCCTTCCAATGCCGCCTTGCCCCAGTCTCCCAACGCGTACTCCAGCTGCTCTTGCGCTCTGCCTCTGATGACCGGCAGTGCATCCCAAACATATCCTCTGTCGGCCTCAAGACCCGTTACATTGGCTGCCGCCCCTTCGCGCCGAAAGTCCGCATCCCATGACGAGTTTCCGATCGCCCAGAGCTGACGCTGCTCCTCCGCGATAGCATCTTCGATAGTCGGGCCAAAGTTGTAGCGCGAGGCTGGCTGAGCGATTTGGGAGTTGAAGTAGATCCAGGTGAAGAAGATCAGCGGCAGTAGGACACCACGTCGATCCGCCATCCACGATCCATTGCCCTCTCTACCGCATCAGGAGAGGTGTTGTTGTTATACGGTCCATGCATGCTGGCGTTAGCGCCCTTCGATACTGTAGGTAGTGTCCGCCGGTCCGCCGCGCCGCCTCGCGCCTGGGCGTAGGGCACGTGCGCAGGAAGTTCATGACTAAGCAGATGCAAACTTTCACTCTGCTTCTTCTCTAGGTACATTATGCTCCACGAATCTACGACTCTGAACTACGGCCTACACGCCCTACACGCCGCTAACTTACTGTCAAACAGCTTGCAGACAGCCCGGGCCAGGGTTGTGTTGGACTGCCCTTATACGTATCATCAAGACGACTACAAGACGACTGCACGAGGCTTCTTTACCATTAAATGGGGTTGAGGTTGCCCTGATTGCCGCATCGGCGACAAAGGCGATCAAGACAATCTCCAAGAACATTCCGATGGCTCTGCGAGAGTCGTATGTACAGGAGATGGAACACTGTTGTCGGACTTGGGGACAAAGTGGACGCTCCGTACGTGACCTACTATCGATATAGGGCAACTGCTGAACACTGCGAGCAAGGCTATACCCATCTACCTACAGTAGTAACATAGCTACGTACCTACTCCAGAGTCCAGACTCATATAATCCTGACCCTATGTGCTATAATAATAACAAGTAGCTTCATATCACCAAGTTAAGGCTCACATGGTAGAGAGCCGGAGATTACTTCGTCTAGGGTGCCCCGTAGCGGATGCGGGATTCTATGTCTGATGTGGCCCGACCGAGCGTGTCAAACATCTATTGAATCAGGCTAAGTTGTGTGTAGCCCGATCAGGCGCACACTTCGTAGGAGCGAGATTTTGGGACGCAGACCCACGATCATCGACCAACTGACCGTGCGAGGTAGCTCCTGACCGGGCCCGGGTAAACAGTAGAACTGGGAAGTTGTTGCCCGCATACTACGGCGAGATGTATTAAAAACCGACCAGTCTGCAGCTTCCGACGTACCACATCGTACCAACAACTCTCTTTCGAAAACCGACTTGTACCTTACAAATAACTCTCTTCGGAAATCCGAGCAAACACAAGATGCTCGCTATATCGCTGATCTCAGCTCTCATATACACGTAAGCTGAAGAATTCAATCAACCGCGTACCTAAGGAAACAGAAACTAATCGCTATCCGTAGTACTGTTGTCGCTCCACCGCCATATGGATTTGACCCAAGTGAATTCTGTTTGTGTACCCGGCAAGCGGATTATAAGACTGGCGACTATATTACGTTCAACGAAGCCACTGTAGACCTCTGTGATACTCTAGGTTGGACAGTTGGCGATGATGGAACGGGTCAAATTGCGCATGTACGTATGCAGTTTAGCATCCCGAGATACCTGCTAACTGGAAAACTTTAGTGCGTGAATGGCAACGCATTCCAACACGCTCAAAACTTTGCAAACGGCTGCCTGGGTCAACAGGCCGAAGGATCATTTTGTTGTCCCAAATTTGTGAAGGGCAAAGAGAAGGAGACTCCGGATTGCATTCTGGTCAAGGGTAAAGGTGGGGGCCATTCGTCGCATCATGGCAAGGGCCACAACTAGAAGCCACTACTAGAAGACACAAGGCTGGACTACGACAGATATGCCTTGGTGTTCATTGCGGGAGGAAGAATCTCAAGGATAGGTACCTACCTATGAAAAGGTGTCGTTGCATGGGTCTTCTTGAACGCGGGATGTGCGTGGCGTTGGGCGCCGATTCTGGATATGACATATGAGTGCTGGTGTCCTCCCTGAGTTCATCTGCAGATTGATTCTCAGTATAAAAGTCTGGCTGGTAGTAGTAAGGTACCAGTAGTGGTGAGGACAACACAGAAAAACACCACTTTCGCGCTAGGACCGGCGCGTGCCTTCCGGATGAAAGATCTTCCAGAGATGTCCAGCAATCCTGCCTCATGTATATCATCATACCTACATAGGTACATGTGTCGTTCGAAGTCACTGACAGGCAGTAGGAGGTACATGTAGTAATCACTTCAGGATGTGCTCACTATCGGAGTGAAGAGAAGCAGAGGGGTGAGCAGTGAGCTCTCCCCCAGATATGAGTAGGGAGGCACCCTAGCCGGAGGGATCCGAAGCCGCTACAGGGCCAGCCAGCTATCTTATCGCCGGGCGTGCCCCACCAGTCACCAGTTCTCAGTCGTCGTCTGGTGACTGGATGACTACCTAGGTACCTACTGACCTGACCTCCTAGAACGACGTCCTACAAGCACCTGACAGTGAAGTCCAGTCCAACACTTCTCGCACGCATCACAACCCAACTCGCCGTACATACTGTACCTACCTAGGTACCTATCCACCCACCTACCTACCTTACTACTACTACATCTACATCTTCTGTCCTTCACCAGCCTCCACCTGGCACCGCACCGTGTCGTGTCGTTGCAGTGAATCTCCTCCAGGCGGCAGTCCAATAGCTCGGCGATACAAGAGTAGGTCCCCCACCTGCACCTCTCTCCTCGAACCAACCTCATGTCACAGAGAGCCGCGAGCGCACCAGCACTGGAGGTTTAACCACGGGCCTGCTCTGCCTCTCTTCTGCCCGACCTTGACTTCCCTACCTCCTTCTCTTCACACCACCACCACCACCACCTCTTCCTCTTCCTCCTTCTCCTCCTCTTCCTCTTCCACCGACCCTCGTGGCTTCACTCCTCCTTCTCCACGCATCTCGTATCAACATGAGGTCGAGTCCAAAGGTCGTTGCACTCCTTCCTCTGCTGTGCCGGACCGGAGCATTCACGAGGAGCTCCAGCTGACTGATCGTGTGTCATAGCAGCCCAACAGCAGCCCTCCTCCTTCTACTCTTGCAGCCGCTCACTCCTCCTCCTCCTCCTCCTCCCCCACGACCGCACCTCATCGCTACAACTTCGACTTTCCCACCCTGGATGACGACGGGTCTGTGTCAGACATACCTACGAGACCACCAACACGCCGATATCGAACGCCGCCCGCCGCTCTGAGTGCCCTAGGTCAACAAGTCATGGCCGACTCCGGCCACGCGAGCGAGTCAGAAGGCTCTCTCGCTGATACCTTTGACATGATTGATCACGACGACCTGTCCGAGATCTCTAACGACGATCACGACACAGCCAGCATCACCTCGAACGAGCACGATCACGAGCACGAGGCCCAACTCACACCAGATGTGGCAGAGAGCGAAGAAGAAGAAGAAGAAGAAGAAGAAGAAGCAGAAGAAGAAGGCGAAGATGAGCTCGAGGAAGTCTCTACGATCAATGCCCGCTCACATTCGCCGTCAGATTCGGTCGTTATGGTGGAAATGTCTACAACAGCCAAGCAGCTGAAGCAAGTGAAGGCCGAGAATAAGCTGATCGATAGCTACATGTCGGAAGACCTGGACACACCACGACAATCCATCATGCCCTACCCTCCTACCACTACCACCAATCGACCTCAAGAGCCCAAAATCTCCTTCGAGGTTGATCAGAACCCGAGCCACATCCTCTTCGTCTCCAGCATAGATACACCACAGAGCGAAATGAACTTGATCGTCTCCCGGATCACGGGTGCTATGCGAACTCCAGCTTCGGACAACACTGCAATCATCAATCACAAGATGATCCGATTGCATCCTACTCCCACGGGAATCAGTCCTGCCTCAGCTACTGTTGTCTGTGGTCGAGATAGAATCTCTGCCACTGTACAGCACTGCATTGAGGCCGAGCAACGTGAATCAGGCACCTATGGTCTTCGCATCCTCGATCACGACGGCTCTCACAGCTCCTGGTTCACTGTCGGACCACAAGGCAAGACCGAATTACGCAAGCCCGACTTGGCGATATTCCATCTTTCAAACCGGACAGATGAACTTGCGCTGACACCTGCTCTGAACGTCGTCGACAGCATGGAAGTTCCTGCCTTCATCATCGTTGGAGAGACAGTTTCAACTGATGGAGAGTTCCGGCGGCCTGCATGCTCGAGGTTGACGATGTGTTCAGACGACTTTTTCAACTTTTTTGCTAAGGATCGTCTTCGACTGACGCGTGCCGTTGGCGAGTTATTGGCAAAGAACAAAATCAAGTCTGAGGATGGTAAGCCAGCGAAGGCCAAGAGGAGTATGTTCCTTCCGCCGGCGGTCGACGTCGCCAAAATCTTGTTCGCGGCGTTGCCTGCGCTTCTCCTTTTATGCTCCATGATCTTTCCCACTTCAAGCCAGATAATCGACATTCCTGCTCGGAGAGAAGCACTTTTCACCTCCCTGCAGAAGGTCACGAGCATACAAAATTCTACTAGCGTAGTAGATGTCGAACACTTGCTACCAGCTCTGCCGATTACCTGCTACGAGAAGACGTGGTTTGGCCGTCGGCGTGTGCTCAATACTGCAGTGTGCAAAGTCGACTCACGTTACCAAGCACTAGAACCCAACCACATGGTTCTCTCTCTTCCTGTAAACTCAGCACATGTTCAAGTTGTCTCTACCAAGGTTTTCAAAGCAGATGGGCGCAATGTGTCCTTCAGCACCACTCAGCTGATTCAAGGCGTGTCGATGATCACATTCGATGCCAACGAGGCGTATGATACAGTCGTCATCAACACCATCACCGAGAAGCCAGCTTATAACATCACTGCCTCTCACTACTATGGCAAGCGGTACTTTCAGCTCAAGACCTACGAAAAGGCCGGCAATGAGGTTGGTAAGATGGTTGGGAGCGACCTTGCCATCATGAGCAAGACTGTGCGGAAGATCAACAATCTTTTATCTAACGAAGTGAGTGCGAGTGTCCAGGCTAGTCGCAACGCCACTTGTCAGCTCGCAAAATATGTGGGCCATGAGCTTCAGACGGTGTCACGCGAAATCCAGGTCTTTGGTAAGACAGCTAATGCCATGCTCAACAAAGCTGGTCGCGCGAACGAGGAGCTCGCCAAGGGTTTAGTCAAAGACCTTGTCGTCGTCCAAAAGGATCTTGTCAGATTTACCAGAGACTTGTCGGTGTCTGTCAAGTCCAGAGTGGAGGCAGCCAAGAGCAACACAAAGGCCTTGATTCAGTCACCCTTAGCGCTCTCTCGCCAGCGGGTCCAGAACCTTAAGCAGGCTTTTCGACGCCAGGAGAAAGGCCAGCAAGCAGAGGCTGCAGCCAAGCCGGCTATCAAGGATCGTGCCACAGAGAAGACCCAACAGATCGTCAAGCGCCAATTGCATCTAAAGAATGAGCTGAAAGCCAAGGTGGAAGCTCGCTTGCAGGCTCCCAAGCAGCATCG
This sequence comes from Sphaerulina populicola P02.02b, assembly GCA_000291705.1. Classification (NCBI taxonomy): domain Eukaryota; kingdom Fungi; phylum Ascomycota; class Dothideomycetes; order Mycosphaerellales; family Mycosphaerellaceae; genus Sphaerulina; species Sphaerulina populicola. The sequence goes on along the minus strand of JH792576.1, from coordinate 15,055 downwards.
AGAGGAGCATGTAGCAATGGAGCAGCGAAAGGCGAACAATATGCCTAGTGATACCGCACCTGGTCCTGCTGCCGATCAGTATCGCTAGTTGCCATTCTGATCAGTGACGGGACAGCATTACGAGCTGATGGAAGTAAGCATCGGGCGTTTGGGACTGCGGATGGCCGTGGATATGTTTACGGGAAGATGATAGGCGCAATGCGAACGATAGACCTAGGCAGTGAGAGATGGCGATTCTGTCTTGCAGCTGTAGGAGTCGGACAGGGGCGGACAGGGGGCGGCGCAAGGCATGATACCACATTTGAGATACTGTGCTGTGAAGCCGTATCAGTAGCGCACCAGTTGGAGACATTGGTTCAAAGAGCTCCAGGGAGGATGATTTTAGTCTCGCCTACAGTGTAGGTATTGCTTCAAGTTGAACTTCTCTTGCTCGTATGTTTCCATCTTGCAACCCTACCACGCAGCCCGAGAAGAACTGTCCCATGTTATTTCTTTCTGCGCAGTGGAACCATTGATTCGGTCTGATGCGGTTCGTGGACAACACGTGGTAGCCCCGCGCGGTCGCAGTGAGTGTAGTCCGTGCCTTGAAGACGCCTTAGGAAAATCTGGACTATCAATCGGACACAATATTTTCACATCCTGGCACACATAGTACACACAACTTCCACCTCCGTTCGATAGTCTATCCGCACCTTGAAAACTGCCTAAGAGGGATAAGTTTCCCGCTTTTAGGTGCAGAATACCTAGGAAGTATACTGAGGACCCTAGAAGGTAGAGTTATTATACCCTGCAAGTAGCGAAATAAAGGTGTTTCGCGATTTTTAACCCTAGCGACGATCGAAATTCCGTCTTTCTATAGGCTTACAGATATACTATCGAACGGCTATAGGAGGGCTCTATATACACTTTTGTATCTTCCCTTCTAGCCTAACGTAATACCCGATATATTAGGAAACTCTCCTCGGGTATATCGAGCCGAGACTTCGTCTTCCGATAGGGTATAGTACGGCTAGTATCTAGTTATAAAAAAGTATATAGCTAAGCCTAAGGCAAAGAGGTCTAACTTGATCGTCGGAGGACAGTACGGATCTCGAGGGAGAAAGTATCTCGTACTCTCTATTGCAAAGCTATTAAGCTCTCCGAAAAGCGATCTAGTAATATCGTATATCCGTAGGTTATTCTCCGCGTCGACTACGAAATTGTTCGGATAGATATCGCTATATATTACGGCCTTTCCGTTGGATTTAGGTTTATAGCCTATTATAATCCCTAATCGGAGATCGCCGGGTTCTACGAGTTAGGTATTATTAATACCTATAGGAGTCAAGAGTTAAAGGTATTATTAAGTAGGAGGTACCTAGACTAGGCTATACCTAATAGCTACTTTAAGATACTATTAAGGAGGACTTTTATAAAGTACTAAAATAGATCAAACAAACAAACAAACAAACTAGGAGTACTAAGGACTACGGCGCGTTCCTAGACTAGCAGCTTAGCGCTAAAATTCGAAAAGTTAGAAGCGCCCTACTACTTAGCCAAAGTAGCTACTAAGACGAAAAAGAGGGTATATACCTAGGTTAGCTAAAATCCTACTAAGTAACTAATTAATAGTCAAACTAATAGTTAGGGACCCTAGGTATTAGGTTTCTAACTAATTGAGGGGCCTTACTATTATACCTCGGCTAAGGTATAATAGTAAGGTAAGAGGGTTGTCGCCTTTCTAAGGTTAATGCTCCGGGATAACTAGTTGTTAATATATAGGTTTCTATAAAGTTCTACTTCGGCGGATTATATAGGATTCTATTGACTTAGTAGCTATAAAAGGATAAGATGTATAGGCTAAAGTATCTAGTAGAAGAATACTACTCGAATCGCTTAGGAGAGGAGCCTATAGGGCACTCTCCCTCTATCTCTATATAGGATAGTCGATCGGAGAGAACTTAGGGTATCTCCGATCTAATTTGGAATATCTCGGTCCCTTATTCGGGTCCGAGTACCCGGTCTAGCCCTATTCGGGCGGTATATAACTCCTATAAACCTTCTTAAGTCGTATTAGGTCTATCTAGCGGCCCCTAAGTCGTTATAGGCCTAAACGGGTTATTATAGGCCGAGACGGCCTATATATTAGTTTCTATATATCTGTTCGGTATAAGTCCTAATATTGCCCCCCCTTTTTAGGGCTCGTCCTCGAGTTTCCTTTACCCCTACAAGTTTTCTTTATTTAGAGTTTTATACCTAAAAGTAGCCTTACTAAGTAAATAAACTATAGAATATAATAGATCGTTTTCGGCTATCTAAGAACTTTCTATTATTTGCTAGAGTAAGGTTCCCTACGCTACCTAGATAAGTACGTTTTTCTTCTGTTTCTACTATTACTTTTACTACTAATATTCTATACTACAATTCTTTGTAAGTAATCTACTTTT
>JH792575.1:36826-71285 GCA_000291705.1 Sphaerulina populicola P02.02b | reverse complement strand
GAGAGAGAGAGAGAGAGGAGTGCTGACCCGGCGTCCTACACAGCGTCAAGACCCGTATTCAGCTCGACCCAGTCACCTACAACCGCGGACTGATCGGTGGTTTCCGTCAAGTCATCGCCAACGAGGGAGCGGGTGCTCTCCTTACCGGTGCAGGCCCAACCTTTGCTGGTTACTTCCTCCAGGGCGCATTCAAATTCGGCGGATATGAATTCTTCAAGCAGCAATCCATTGGTCTCCTCGGCTACGAATCTGCCTCCAACAACCGCACCGCCGTGTACCTTGCCTCCGCTGCCACCGCCGAGTTCTTCGCTGACATCGCCCTCTGCCCTCTCGAGGCCACCCGTATTCGACTGGTATCGCAGCCTACTTTCGCTAGCGGACTCGCCAGTGGTTTCAGCAAGATCGCCAAGCAGGAGGGTATCGGTGGTTTCTACTCTGGTTTCGGACCCATGCTGTTCAAGCAAATCCCATACACCATGGCCAAGTTCGTGGTGTACGAGAAGGTGTCCGAGGCAGCATACAAGCACTTCTTTGTCAAGGAGAAGACTTCTGGTGGAATGCAAACGGTCATCAACCTGGGATCGGGTCTGATTGCTGGTTTCGCTGCTGCCATCATCTCGCAGCCCGCCGACACGATGCTTTCCAAGATCAACAAGACCCAAGGTCTTCCGGGTGAGGGAACTACCAGCCGTTTGATCAAGATCGCAAAGGAGCTTGGTTTGAAGGGTTCGTTCAGCGGTATTGGTGCTCGTCTGTTCATGGTCGGAACCATCACTGCTGGTCAATTCGCCATTTACGGAGACATCAAGAAGGCTATTGGTAAGTCTTTCGTGCGAATCTGACTTGGTGTATGAATGCTGACTTGTTTAGGCGCCACCGGTGGTGTCGAAATCGCCGCCAAGTAAGCGTCTCCTGTCTGCGAGAGGTGGGGAGAAGGTGTGGAGTGGTGTGTGTCATGCAGCGAGATCTGAAGGAGCTGCTGTTTCTCTCTTCTTCTACTGCTTCTTTTAGTAGAAGGAGTGCGAGATTTGAGCCTAATATCTTGAATTGCACTGCTAAATGCTATAGAGGATGGGCGCAGCAAGACAGCTTTCTCTAGATCCGTGTACAGTAGGGCATTAGGGATGGCGTTTGATTGAAATGCATCATGATCTAACTTGCGTCTTCTTCTTCTCCTTCTTCTTCTTCTTCGCGTAGAATAGAATGTGGGTCATGACGACCACGCGTGCGGTATCACCATGGCTAATTATGCGCGCCTCCTAATGAAACGGACAGGTACATATAGGTCGACGTGACGTTTGTACAACTGACTCTCCAGCTACATGTACATGTAAGCTACATGTACCCTCGACATGTCCAACGGTGTAAAAGACAATCCCGTCATCTTCCAGGCCTTCGAATGGCACACTCGATCCCACCCTCCGCCCCCGCACGACACCTCCTCTCCATCCTCCCACTGGTCTCGTCTGACCCGTCTCCTCCCCACCCTTCACTCCCTCGGCATCACCGCTCTCTGGCTCCCGCCCGGCTGCAAAGCCAACTCGCCCACCGGCAACGGCTACGACTGCTACGACATCTGGGATCTCGGTGAATTCGACCAAAAGTGGGCTCGAAGCACGAAATGGGGCTGTCGCGAAGAACTCAATCTCCTCATCCGCACCGCGAAGAGTCTGGGGGTCGAAATCGTGTGGGATGCGGTGTTGAACCACAAAACGGCGGGGGATCGTGTCGAGGAGACGTGGGCTGTGGAGGTCGATCCTCAGGATCGGACGATAGAGGTCACGGAACCGAGGAAGATTGAGGCTTGGTTGAGGTATGATTTTCCGGGGAGGGGAGAAAGATACAGTGGGTTGAAATGGGGGGCGGAGCATTTCAGCGGGACGGATTGGGATCAGAGGAGGGAGAGGAATGCCATTTACAAGTTGATTGATGATCCGACGAGGACTGTGAATGCTTCACTTCCTCCTCCGATACCGCCTAGACCGGGCAAGGAAAACAATCATCATCATCATCAGGGTTTCAACATGTCCCGTTTCGCTCGCTTGGCCAAAGATACCATTCAAAAGCATACCGCTCTACCTGTGTGGAAAACAATCTCACAGCGCCCGGGAAAAGGCTGGCTCCCGGATGTATCTCGCACGCTTGGAAACTATGACTACTTACTTTTTTCCAACATTTACTACCTCCACCCTGCCGTCCGGTCGGACATTGTGAATTGGGGAAAATGGATGCTCGAAGAAGTTGGAATCGACGGAGGTTTTCGTCTCGATGCCGCTCAACATTTCAGCTGGAATTTCACGCGCGCATGGATTGAGCAGATCCAGGAGACGAGTCGACGAAAGCATGGAGGTAGGGAAGTCATGGTCGTTGGAGAGGTCTTGACGCATCACGTGGGGGATATCATACAGTGGTTGGATTGCGTTACACCTCCTTCATCATCATCGGAAGGACGAGGAAATGGAAACAGAAGATTAGCCTACGCCTTCGACACCCCTTTAATGTACTCCTTCTCCCGCATCTCACAAGATGTCCATCACAACAGCCCCAACGCGGACTTGCGAACTCTCCTCGCCGGCCCTTCTCCGCCTCCTGGCAAAGGATCCGCAGAAGGTGGCCATCATCACCAAGCCCTCGTCTCGCTCCGTCCGCATCAGAGTCTCACCTTTGTCACTTCCCACGACACGCAAACCGGCCAAGACGCATACGTCCCCATGCGGCAAGATCTCAAAGCGCTCTGGTACGCATTCATCTTGCTTCGCGAAGGTGGTGTGCCGATCGTGTTCTGGGGAGATCTCTATGGCATTGCAGGCGATCCTGAGAAAGGGGAGCGAGCACCTGCGGAGTTGCCGAGTTGTCGTCGTCGTCGCCCTCGGAAAATGGGGGAAGCCGGAGGCGGAGGAAGCAGTAAGTCCCTCTTGCCGGTGATTATGTTGGCGCGCAAGCACTTTGCACATGGATCGCAACAGGATTATTTCGATGCGGCCGGTTGTATTGGTTGGGTGAGATATGGTGTTGTTGGTGGTGGTAATGGTGGATGTGCAGTCATCCTCTCGATCCTCCCGGCATCGACATGGACAATCAAGAAAATGTTTGTGGGGCGCGCGCATCGGGGAGAGAGATGGGTGGATTGTTTGAGTGAACGTGTCGAAGGAAGGGCAGAATGTGTGATTGACGAAGACGGGTGTGGTGTCTTTGCGTGTCCGGGTGAGGGGGTGTGTGTGTATGTCAGGGAAACGGAACCGGTGAGGAAAGGCTGGGAGTTTGATGTGGATGTTTATCGACAGTAGCTTTGGGGGGGAGGTGAATGAATTGCGACTGAGAGAAAGGGACAGACAGAGGTATGATGGATGTTGTTGCAAGACGAATGGACAACTCTTTTATGGATATGTAAAGGTACAGGTATATACGGTATGCAGGACCGGTCGGGCTCCTTGGCACGGAAGATTGACCTCCTTTCCATTCGGGGGTGAGAGTACCTGACATGAGCAGTCGTCTTCGTTCAGGTGCGCAAATCATATCGAGCCTCCTGTATTGAAGGCGGGATCCTTTTCTTTTTCTGTTCTTGACAATAGAGGATAGTGGATCGTCTCTGTCACTTGCGTAGTCCTCTGAAGAAGAAGAAGAAGAAGAAAAAGAAAAAGAAAAAGAAGAAAGAAGAAAGAAANAAAAAAAGGACCAGCTCAAACACTAATCGTCTTAAACACACCAAATCCACTCTCCCCCGTACTCATCAACGTACCCTTCATCTGCGGATGCCAATGAGCCTCCTTGACGCCCTTGGAATAATGATTGAACAACAACTGCGGCGGAACATCCTTCGCATCCGCCGTAAATTTACTCTCTTCATCATCCAATTCCACCGCCAAATCCCACAAGGTCAAATTATCATCTCCTCCACATACGGCCACGACGCTATCGTCGGTCGGATGCCATTCCACACTGGTGATTTGGCCCAAGTGGAAAGCAAAATGCGCAATGGGTTTGGAAGGGGCCGCGTCGTTGGGGGATTTCCATTGGCGCAGATCCCATACGGACCATGTGCCGTCGTCGTGGCCCGAGGCGAGGAGATGAGGGGTTTGATGAGACCAGCTGAGGACGTTGGCGTCGCTGGAGCTGACTTGGACGGAGACGGCGTGTTTGCGGCTTTTGGAGCGCGCGTCCCAGATTTTGACCGTGCCGTCGCTGGAGGCGGAGGCGAAGACGTTGCGTTCGGTAGGGGACCATTGCAGTTCTTCGATGGAGCTGGAATGGCCGGTGTAAGGGGTCGTATCGGTCACGAAGCCGCCGCCTTCGGTGCGCGTCGTGGCGAAGATGTGGCCGGCCGTGTCTCCTGTGAGCAGCTTGCCGGCGGGGATGAGAGGGGACCAGTCGAGAGCGTAGCCTTCATTGCGCTTGTGGGCGCGGATGGTGGACAGGGGTTTGTGGGCGTTGGTGGGGAGCATGTAGCCCGGTTCGTCAAAGGCGCGGAGATGCGGGGTGATGTCGTGGATAAGGATTTCGCCTGATTCCTGCATGGAGGCTGTGATTGTGGTGGGTGGTTGTGAGGCACTGGCTTGGGGTGATTGATGTGCTCGGATACGGTTGGTGGTTGTTGTGAGAGGGATGGATTTGGTCTCCAATACGGGATCGGAGAATGTGTCGTCGTCGTCGTCGTCGTCTTCATCGTCCGAGTCGATGTTTTGGAACTTGTCGTTTCGTGAGAGTCCGGACAACTTCATGACCATGATTTGATTTTCTTTGGCTCGATCGGAGGCGGCTTGCGTGCCTGCTACGGCATATGCGGTGGCGGGGTACGATTTCCGGTCATCGCCCAGGTTGTCCTTGAGGATGTCGAAAGAGAGACACGGCCACGTCGGTTCCAGAGTGTGCAGCATTTCGTATACTGAGAGATCCGGCGCAAGAGTCTGTCCTGCTTCGAGCTGATGTCTCCCCGGAACGAAGGTTTGTTGGTCGACGTCCATGGCTCCGGCCGCTCTCTCGTCTGCTTCTCGCTCGTCGTCGGGTCTTCCATCGACGCCGGCTTCCAGCACTTCGTCTTCACTCTCGTACTCATCCTCGAATTCATCTTCAAATTCCTCTCCATCGGCCAGCGGCGTGTCTGCTACCGGCCTTTCGCCCGCCACCAGCCTCTGCGGCTCTTCATCCTCGGCGGCACGCTTGGACATGTTCACCTGCACGGCGTGGGTGAGTGTTGAGTAGGGTAGTGTATAGCAGGTACAGGTGGTTAGTTGTTCACTGAAAAAAAGTCTTGGCTTGGCAGATATGAGTGACGAAAGTCAGGTATCGACGATATTTCTGTCGGGGTTGCGCTAGGCCGGATCGGAGGGCCGTGTGGCGCGCGGGGCGAGCGGGAGGGCGGAAGGGCGGGAGAGCGGGAGAGCGGACCGTAGCCAGTTCACGTTAGTTCGCGAGGAAGAGGAAGGAGCGACGCAGGCCAAGCGCGTGTTTCTCAACAGGGCAGTCAGCAGTCAGCAGTCACCACAGCGGCCCAGCCCAGCCCAAGCACCGCTCAGCCAGCGCCAGCTCTCGAACAAACAAACGAGGATCACGTTCTGGGGGAAGTTGCCTACCGCCTACCGCCTACCGCTTACCCGCGCGACACACAACTGCAGGTACCAGACGCGCTGGACTGGATCTGTCCCAGCTTGATCCCTCTCTCTCTGTCCCCCTCCCCCCTCCAACGCGCATGCATGCATCCATCCATATTCCCGTGGCCTATTGTTGTTGATTGACTCGCCCGCCATGGACCTCGACTCCGAACCTCCACAACCGCCGCCGCTACACCCAGACCCGCAAGCGCTCGCGGGCGACGGCACCACCACCACCAGTGAGAAACACACCCTCCTCGACGACGCCTCGCTCCACACCATCGCCGCGACCTCTCTTCAGACGCCCCCTGTGCTGCAGAACCCGTCCCTCCACCACAGTATCCCCATGGCCGACGAGCGCCCGCGCACTTCCTACTCCGACACGGGCTTCGCGCCTCGCCCGTACTCCCAGTCGGCTGACCACACTCCCGACCACTCACAACTGCTGCAGCAGCCGTCGCAGCAGCAGCAGCAGCAGCAGAACGGGAATGGCCTGAGCAGACCGCAGAGTCAGAGCGCGGCGGATGGCCAACGGCAGCAGGCCCAGAAGAACTCGTCAGTGGTCATCAAGGTCGGCATGGTGGGCGACGCGCAAATCGGCAAGACGAGTCTCATGGTCAAATACGTCGAAGGTAGCTGGGACGAGGACTACATACAGACGCTGGGTACGACGACGCTGCCCTCGGGCCTACCCATTAGTCGTCAGACTCGCTGAAGCTAACATTCCTCACACCACAGGCGTCAATTTCATGGAAAAGACCATCAGTATACGGAACACAGAAATCACCTTCTCCATTTGGGATCTGGGTGGACAGCGCGAATTCGTCAACATGCTACCCCTCGTCTGCAATGACGCCGTCGCCATCCTGTTCATGTTTGACCTGACGCGCAAGTCCACTCTCAACAGCATCAAAGAGTGGTATCGTCAAGGACGCGGCTTCAACAAGACAGCCATTCCCTTTTTGGTGGGCACCAAATACGACCACTTTGTCAACTTTCCCCGAGAAGAACAAGAGGAGATTTCGCAGCAGGCCAAGCGTTTCGCAAAAGCAATGAAGGCGAGCTTGATCTTTTCGAGTACCAGTCACAGTATCAATGTGCAGAAGGTGGGCTTCACCTTTTTCCCGTTCGGACCTGCATTCGCCACTGCTAACCACCATGTCATGTCTAGATTTTCAAAATTGTGCTCTCCAAGGCGTTTGACCTCCGATGTACAATACCGGAAATCGAGAACGTCGGCGAACCACTTTTGATTTACCAGGCGTCGTAAGAAGATGGAGCGTCGCCACCCCGTCCTCCGTATCCTTTTTGGCCACGAGGATATCGGCGCAAAACGGCTGGACCCAACACGCCGGTACGAACTCGAAGGAGCGCGCACCTCGAAGGTGCCGATGAAACGCGCTGGTAGCGAGAGGGATGGATGTCAGGGCGTGAGATGGGAAGATGAGGCATCACGTCACTACCGGAAATGCGGGGTGCGTGCGATGCGAAGCTGGTGCAATAGGTGGGAATGGTGTCCACCCGGAATGGACTCCGGGCCATTGCATCCACGAGAGAAGTCGAAGAGATGCTACCTACCGAGGAAGCTGAGAAACGCGAGTATGAAAGAAACTGAATGAAATGCTGCAATAACGTGCAACTGAATGGATTATGGGGGAAAGGGTTTAGAAGTGAAGCGGAGTGAAGCGGAGCGAAGCAGGGGGGAGGGGGGCCTGGCGCACGCACTTGCATGACGGAGGAGACTACGGGCGCTTGACGCGCTGCTGTCATGACCACATTTCTTGTTCTTCTTGTTCTTCTTGTTCGTCGTCCTCTTCTTGCATGACAGAAATGTTGGGAGGGGACCACAGCACGCTTCTACTAGTCGACTACTACTACGGAATGAAGTATCACCATAATTCCATTTGTTTGGAGAAGTACAGACTTGGGCAACTCTATAACTGCAGTATTTGATTCTCGATACGAAAAAGAAAAGCATAATAGTAGAGGGTAGTAGTAGGTAGTAGACCAAGGCAAGTAGGTACGTTTGAAGGTTGTAAGAATCTGAGCTCACTCATAGGAGTAGTCGGAAGCGAGGATAATAATCCGAGGTCGATAGATTGGTAGGTAGGTAGGTAGTAATACTAGATGAGTAGGTAGTAATCTAGCCATTTCATCTTCCTGATTCTAGATCCTCTCTGTCTGAGTAGTCTATATGTTGGGGGCAAGTGGTTCATGTACAATCCAAGCCCTCTCTGTGCCCGCTCTGCCCGTCACTCCTTCGATCTACCTACTACCTCCTATGCGCATGTCCCTTTTTCTTCTTCTTCTTCTTCTTCTTTCTCTCCTCTTCTCCCTTGCCACTACGCGCGTGATAATAACGCCTGTGAGCTGATCAAATAAAAAAAAAAAAAAATAAATGCCTCCTATGCATGCTCCTGTTCGATGCAAAACAGAGTACGGTGCAAGAGGCTCCTGGGTATCATCCGTTTCCGATTCCGAAACCATGCTCATCGAGATGATGAATCAAACAAGCAAGCAGAGTCGTTAGTTTCGTCAGGGAGGAGCGATAACATATGCTTGTACGGAATGAATGTATGCTGTCATCATTGGTGTACCGGTTGCTCTACCAGTCGGCTTCGACTTTCCTGTAGAGAAGTCTGCGCGGCGTTGGCAGTGTCGATTCCACTGCTCGTGGTGCTGGTGCTTTCACTTCTTGCAAAGGTAACGTGCCTGGGTGGTGGGGGAAAGTCGACTCTGTTGGGAGACATCTGTCCTTGGCTGGAGTTGTTGGTTGTGGCCGTGCCTGTTCTTGCGATATGAGGGCCCACAGAAGTGTGAGGGGAGCCCAGCTGAAAGAGGGCTTGCAAAGCTTCGGCCTCAGCTTCTGCGGTTTGTGTCTGTGTTCGGATTGTCGCAGGACGCTGAGGAGGGAGGGCGGCGCTGACAGGCGTCCGAGGAGGAGACATGGCGGTGTTGATGTGCTGTGGAACAGGAGGGTGGAAGATGGGTCCGTTGTATGCACGGCGCTGGCTGGAAGTCGGTCGAATATCAGGCGCAGGCTGGAGGCGAGGCACTGTCGCGTAGTGTTGCTGTTGTTGCTGTTGTTGCTGTAATTGTGCTTGATACTGCGAGTAGTTTCCCGAGGTGCGCTTCGAGGGCGCGGGTCCATTGGCATGCAGAGCAGATCTTCCGTATGGATCATACATGGACAGCTTCGAGGCATCGTTGGTCAGGCCGCTGGTTCCAGGGCGTTGCTGCTCGACGGCCTCCCACTCGTACCTCTTCTGCTGTCTCTCTGCAGCCAGCTGCTCCACCTCGGCCAGCGACTTGTGCTCCCACCCATTCTGCACCTTAGCCATGGCATAGCCGAGACGCGCTCTCAACGCGGCTGCCATCTCTCCCGCCTTGCTCCCTGCCGAGGACGACTGCGACTCCCGTCGCGACTCGGGACCTGCTGTGCGGGGAGTGGTGTGGTACGGGGAGGTGGTTATGCTATGCGCGTTCTTCACGTGGCCGGACGCGGTCCTCTTGGCGCCATTGGTGGTCGCGACGGGCGAGGTGATGCTCATAGGGCTATAAAGTGCACTGTCGGCAGTGCTGTTGAGGTGGGGTGTATATTGGGCATTTTCGGGAGTCGTATTGCGCGGCGGTTGGACATGATGGTGTGTTTGTGTTGCGTGTGGTGTTGCATGGGCGGCTGTTGCGTGGGTGAGGTCGGCCGAGGACGAGGGCGACGTCAGAGCGGTATCGGTGGTGAGTTGCGACAGATTGGTGTCGCTGGCTTGCAGTCTGGAGACGCGACTGCTACCGCCGAAACTGCTGTGTATGCTAGCAATGGATTCTTGGCTGGCGGGTTGCGACAGCGTGGGCGGGTGTGGCGGGTGGTGGTGGTGGTGTTGGTGGTGTTGGTGGGTGGTGTCGGCTGGCTGCTGCATACGCGTCGTCGTCGTGGCCGTGGCCGGGGCCGTGGCTGTGGCTGTTTGCGCGCGAGACGAGTCTGGACGATGCGTGTAGTCGAGCGTGGCCGTCATGGTCTCCATTGGGTAGGGTGGTATGTGTGGGTGGTGGTGGTGGTGGGAGTGGTAGTGGTGGGAGTGGTGGTAGTGGTGGTGGTGGTAGTGGTGGTGGTGGTAGTGGTGGTGGTGGTGGTGGTGGTGGTGGTATTAGGTCAGGTAGTGGTGTGTCCTCAGAAGACGGGAGGGCGGGCGAGCAAGACGTGCCCTCGGGCGTGGTGGTGGTGGTGGTGGTGGTGGTGGAGTCTCTGGGCTCGCTCACTCTCACTCTCTCTCTCTCTCTCTCGCGCGCGTTGTGGAGGCTCTGCTCTAGGCGGACTGGCCTCGTGCACTACAAAGATACGGTAGGGAAGTCCGACCAGGTAGTTGACGTCTTCGCGGCTGGGAACGAAAGCAACACGCGCTCCACGCTCACTGGGACGCGTGCATTGTACAGGAATAAATGCGCGTCGGTCCGCAATATTGTAGGATTACAAGGTACAGTCAGGTCGGTAGGCACATAGTAGCGGGTGGGCAAAAGTGGGCGCAGAAAGAGGAATTGGCATCTTCTGTCCTGTCTCGCAGAGGAAAGCGTGTCGCGGGTCATCCACCTGAACTACGGAGGTACATGTACCTATCCACTTATCCACTTTGGCACGGTTCGCGTGAGCACGTGAAGGAGCCGCGTCGCCGGGCTGGCCTAGTGGCTCGCGGGGCGTGCTCGGCCGTTTTCTGCCTTTTTTCCGTGTCATTCATGTGACCTGTGACCCGTGACGACCTGTGACCTGTGACCTGGACCTGTGACCTGGACCTGGACCTGTATGTACCTGTATGTACCCTCCCTCCACCTTACCTATTCCTGTTGAACCTCCATGTCTGCTTCTTCCCCAATTGCACGCACCCGCTGACACTGATGTAGGGAAGAAGAGCTATGCTCTGTCAGAGAGCGAGAATCAGGCATCATGGCATCTTCACTCGTTGCACCTCCCGCAATGCCCGGCTCCGAGGACTGAGACAGCTTCAAACGGCGACCGTGACGGATGGAGACATTGGCAGACTCGCTGCAAAGCCTCTGCACCCTCTCACTCTCGCGGATCTGTGTAAGAATGGGCGGCCTCCGCTGTCTGAGGAAGCGCTGCTCAGCAATGCCAACTTCACCCTCGACATCCTCCCTTGTCGCCTGGCTCATCGCATCCAGAGCTTACGCTCCCTCCCGTACATTGTCGTAGCCAATCCACATGTCAGCAAGATCCACCAGAACTACATGCACTCGTTGTCCACCCTCCTCCCCTATGCCGAGCGGAAGCTGCAGAGCTTGGAGGAGGAAATCACTTTCACCGAGGTCATGGTCAACCTGGTCCAGACACATAGTAACACCATTGCCATCCTCGCTCGCGGCTTCCTGGAGGCGAGAAAGTACATCAGCAAGGATGAAATCACTCGCTTCCTCGACGAACACCTTCGCGCTCGCATCGGCACCCGTCTCATCGCTGAGCAGCACATTGCCCTCCACTTCTCCTCGCAGCCACACGCTGATCTCTCCGACGCGTCCCCGCCGCCTCCAGATTCCACATACATTGGCGTCATAGACACACACCTGAAGCCCGCCGACATTATCAAAGACTGCGAACACATGGTGGGAGACATCTGCGAGCTCAAGTACGGACTGAGACCGACCATCAACATCATCGGAGACCCCGAAACCACCATTGCACACATTCCCATGCATCTGGAATATATCCTCACCGAATTGCTCAAGAACAGTTTCCGCGCCACCATTGAAGCAGGGACGGAGAAGGAACCCATCGAAATCACCATCGCCCCGGCGCCAGCACCTGCAGAATTGACGGCACGCATGAAGTCCAAACACGGCCTTGTCCACCACCACGCTGCAGAGGAAGTGGACAGAAGGGGTGGAATCAGCAATTACGACCAAGGCAACGTGGATTACGCTTCCCATGCAAACAAGCCAGCAATCGCCATGTCAGAGAACATTCGAGCCCTCGATCAAGCCACACCGGGCGTAACGATCCGAATTCGGGATCGAGGGGGCGGAATTAGTCCGGAAAACTTGGCCAAGTTGTGGGAATATGGCTTTACGACGTTCAATGAAGATGAGATGATGGATAAGATTAGCGGGAATGGGGGAGATGGGACCGCCATGTCGGCTTCCTTGGACTCGCTGAGTGCAGGGGGACCTGCAGGCGGGTCGAGTCTTGCTGGTCTGGGCTATGGCCTACCGCTGGGAAGAGCTTATGCCGAGTATTTTGGAGGGGGAATCGCGGTGCAGAGTCTGTGGGGATGGGGCACGGATGTGTATCTCAGTTTGCGGGGTGTGGGGAGATTGCAACAAGGGCAAAAGGAGGTGATAGAGGAAGAAGAAGAAGAAGAAGTGGAAGTATGATGAAGGGAATAGAAAGGATCGGAGGTAATGTATCGGATGATCCCGTCTGAGCTCCACTCCAGCTGGCCTCGGTCCAGAGGCATCTCCGCCAAAGCCAAAGCTCGACACTTGATACTCTGGCGACATGATCGCATCTACATGTAGGTATCATTGATGATGCTGGTCACATAATCAAATACATATAGTCCATCGAGCAACGCCTCGCCAGCCACGCCACATCACATCTTCCAATATGCCCAAAGCATTAGTCATCGAAAAGGTCGAGGGCAAGCCCGGCAAGGTATACTATCCTCTCAACATCATCGACCAGCCCGAACCTCAGCCCCAGGACAATGAAGTCGTCGTCAAAATCAGCTCGGCCGCACTCAACCACCGCGACCTCTTCATCCGCCAAGGGCTCTATGGCGCAATCGGATTCGGCGTCCCGCTCCTCGCAGACGGATGCGGCATCGTCATCGCCACGGGAAAAGCTCCGGCAGCAACACAATGGCAAGGAAAACGAGTAATTCTCAACCCCGGCCACGGCTGGGAATCTGATCCCGAAGGACCCGAGTCTCCGACGGGCTATGCCATCCTCGGAGGCACGACCTTACACCCTCTCGGCACCGGCGTCGAAAAACTCGCCGTCGACGCCCGCCAAGTGGAAGAGGCTCCGCCACATTTATCCAGTAATGAAGCCGCGGCACTACCCCTCGCAGGTCTGACAGCGTGGAGAGCGCTCATGACCAAAAGCGGCAGCCAAGCCCAACCCGGAAGAAACATTCTCATCACGGGCATCGGCGGTGGAGTCGCCGTCATGGCGCTCTTGTTTGCTGTTGCTGCAGGCGCAACCGTCTACGTGACTTCGGGGAGCGAGGAGAAAATTTCCATGGCGATGAAGCTGTTGGGCGCCACCGGTGGAGTGAATTATCACGACCAGGATTGGGATCTGAAATTGAAACTCTTGTTGCCGTTGGAGAGACCGAAATTGGACGCGATTATTGATGGCGCCGGAGGTGATGTCGTGCAGCGCGGTGTCAAATTATTACGGGTAAGAAGTTCTTTTCTTTTCTTTTCTTTTCTCTTCTCTTTTCTTTCCTCTTCTCTTCCTCCTACCACCCACCCCATCCATGTCAGAGGTACTAACATCAACATTCACCCTCTACCCTCTATCGATGGCAGGACGGCGGCATCATCTCCCAATACGGCATGACGACGTCCCCCAAACTCACCTGGAGCATGCCAGCTGTGCTCAAAAACCTCGAACTCCGCGGCTCCACGATGGGTTCGCGACAAGAATTCTCCGACATGGTGCGATTCGTGAATGCGAAACGTTTGCGGCCGCTGGTGTCGCGTGCGGTTGCTTGCTATGGTGGAAATGGCTTGCACAATTTGGAAGGCATTGAGGGCTTGTTTGAGGATATGAAGAAGGGTACACAGTTGGGGAAATTGGTGGTGGAGATTTCAAAGGGGGAAGAGGGGGAGGAGGATGGGGGGAAGAGTAAGTTGTAAGTATGTAGGTAGGTAAGATGGTGAAAACGATTCCATGTATGCATAGCTAGCTTTATATTATGCTACTATGATTCGGTCAACCGTATATGAACTGAAGTCCAGAATCAAAGCTACCTAGGACCTGTGGCCATACATCCGATTTCACTCCTTGTTGCTGCTGCTGCTGCTGCTGCTGCTCGCCATTGATTACATCATGCCATCCTGGCCATGACAACAGCCCTGCATCTGTCTCTCTCTCTCTCCCATATCCATATAATCCCATCTCATATACCATCCCGTCCTGTCCTGTATTCCACCTCTCTGTCGATTTGTTCCCTTGTGTCTCTCTCTCTCTCTCTCTTGTCTCTCTCTCTCTCGCTCTCTCTCTCTCTCCCCCTGTCCCCTCAATACCGACCCGACCAAGCCGTATGATCACCCTCCTGCTGCTTCTCCTTGTGCACGGCAGCGGCGCCCGTCAAACCATTCGGATCACCTTCCAAAGCGGCCTTTTGCAACTGCTTAGTAGACATAGTCGAGTCCGTATTCGCCAACTTGTCCCTGGCGGAGGCGGGGGCGGGTGCAATAGCAGTGTCGGGCAATTGGGGAGCGTCTTTCTTGAGAGCGGGGTCAAAGGTGTTGTGGAAGTGTGTTCCGGGTCCGGTCATGGTGGAGGGTTCGGGCTCGGAATCGGCGTTCAAGTAGTCGACTGCGGACTGCACAGTGAAAAGAAGCACAGGGTTAGAATCTAGGTGTTGTCTACTTCAGGAATAGGTAGCAATCATTGGGTAGGGGGGTAGGTAGGTACCTTGGAATCGACGGTTTGAGTCATTTTTGCTTTGTCTGTTGGAGACGGAGATGTGTTGGCGGTGTTTGGTGGTTGATGGTTGTTTGGGGATGTGTTTCGGGAGGTTGATGTGGTGAGGTCGTTGTAGTTCACTTGCACTTGGACAGTGTTAGTGCCAAGGAAAGGAATGCGTTCCGCCGCCTTCTCGCGTCTTCTTTCGTCGTCTACCTTCGTCAGTACATGCTTCCGAACCTCATCTCATCACGAATGGATCCGCATCAAAGAACACTCACTACATGTATCATTCATTACAAGCACACACCACCGCTTCGCTCACTTCTCCAGGTAATAGGTGGAAGTGAAGCTGGTGGAAGTGTCTAGTATCTGTGTTATGTCTTGAGGAGGTACTCTCTGAGTCTCTGCTATGCGTACTCCTCCTCCTCCTCCTCCTCCTCCCCCTCCTCCACAATAAAGACAACGACATGGACAAGATGACTTCTCACAGCTGCAACCAGAATAATGGCTACGTCGCCTGCGTCATCAAACGCCTCGATTTGTAAATGCGTCTCCATTCTCGGCCGTCGACAATCAAAAGGAAACACAACCAAACCTAAACAACGTCCCGAAAGAATCACCTGCACCACCTCCCTTTCCACCTCTCTTTCCCCCGAAAGAATGGTTCACTCAAGTCTGCGAACACATGACCGTTGTTGTGCTGCCCTGCAGCCTCTTGGCGGTGAAAAGCCCGCGCCAACGGTTATGGTCCCATGGTCTCAGATTAACGGTCGGCCAGAATCGCGTGGCTGTAAGGAAATTGCACCATTAATCCTCCGAAGGCGAAGGGGCACTTTTTTCTTTCTTTGATACTTCCGGCATGCTGAGGGCCGGACTTTGAATTGATGATTGAGTCGTTGTGCCAGGTTGATTTGGACCTCCTTTCACATTCACATTCATACCATCCCGGAAAGACATATAGGATCGAGATTCAGCAACCGCGTTCTGGAGCTCTGCCGTTGTCGATTTCGCCACTCGCATGGCTGGACTGGCCGTATATAAATGGATCGTTGCATCGCACCTCCAACGCTTTTGCCTCCATGCCATAGCAACCGCACGCCGGTGTGTGTCGTGTGTGTGTAGTCGGCGAATCCGTTCTGGGCCAGGGACGGACTAACTGATCAGCTGTTGCGCGGTTCTACTTTGGTTTCGCGGCGACCAGAATTCGTCGTATAGCCCGAGATCGAGCAGCAGCAGCAGCAGCTATTATTGCCACAGCTGACCTCCTCACTTGGTCGCGAGACTGGTGATGATCGGCTTCGTCGGCGCTCCTTGTCCTACCATATCTCTGAGCCTGATAGTTGGCACTGGTCTCCATGACAGCAACATGCGGCCATGAGCGACTGCAACCGCCGAATTCGACATGGCCCTGCGTCTCAATGTTCACCGGAACCGAACGAGTTGGCAACGTCGTCCTCACAATCTTCATAAATGGCTAGTCATCTGCTCCCGTATGCTCTGGGCAAGTCTGCCATCTGATTTTTCCCGCACTGGTCATCTTCAACCTCCTCCGAAATACCTGATCTTCCAAGCCGAAAAGCCTGTTGACCTGCCACTCGCTCTGCCACTCGTCACAAGCAACGTGGGACGCTCACAAGCGACGCTGACTTTAGTATCACGTCAGTACATATATCCTCCATTCCCTCGTTTCTACTGCTGCTACTGCTAGCTGCGTGAACTGCAATATGCTAACAATGCACAACTTCATATCGTTACTACCATTTCCTCTGCTATTGTTGCTGCAGCTTGCTAGCTCCGCTCCGGTCGAGAAGCAGCTACTGATTTCTCCAGCAGTAGAGGTCGTGGTAAGAGACTATAATACTCTCAACGCGACCACGTGGAATGGTCTACCAGCGCCGCGCCTCTCAGAATCGACGGGCGATGACAGCAGCAACAAGACCGGTCGCCTTATACCCAATGCCCTTGCGCGCATCGTGGCCTCGGCGAAGCTCACATCTAGCAATGCGTCCAGCCTTCCAACCGACGCAGATGCCATGTCGAGGGCTGCGGCCACTGGCGTGCTCACCCTGAGCATCGTGAACAAGTGGGCCAGCGAAAACGTGCATGTGTACGTTACTGGTCTGGATTCGAAGGGAGCTCTGGTCATGCTGGGTCAGGATGGCAGGTATGTGTATCCTACCACATACTCTACGACTCCTGTCGAAGTCACTGGGAACGATGTGGCGATTCCCGTGGGCAAGCCGAACACGACCTTGACACTGTCGCTCCCCGACTACATCTCCAGCTCTCGAATATGGGTCGTCGACGGCCTCTTGCAGTTCTACGTCGTGGCTACGCCGAACGGACCCGGACTGGTCGAGCCCTCAGCCGTGAATGCTGCTGACCCGAGCTCTCAAAAGAATTATGGCTTTGCCGAGTTGTCGTATGCGGCATCCTATGGAATCTACGCCGACATCACCGCCGTCGATTTCGTGGGCTTGCCCTTGGGGATTGAGCTCGAAAGTGCCGGCGACAGTCCGAAAAAAGCGATCCTCGGGACCCCAGCGAACGCCGCCACGACTCTCTGCAACTCCCTGAGCGCGCAGTCGAAACGGGACCAGCAGCCCTGGGATCAACTCTGCGTACGCGACTCCAACAACAAGCTCGTCCGAGTTCTCGCCCCTTCCAACCTCATCTCTCAGCAACCTTCCGCATTCCACCAGTACTTTTCCCGCTACATCAACAACGTATGGACCAAATTCTCCCACGAAGACCTCATCATCAACACGCAAACCAGCGCCGGCAACGTGACCTGTCGCGTCGGCACCAACAACCTCCTCCAATGCGCGGGCGACAATCGCGCACACAGCAAACCCGTCGCCGCCGACATTTTCGGCTGCGACAGCGGGCCCTTTCTCGTCCAACCCACCGACAACGCCATCCACCTCGCGGTGATTCCGCGCTTATGCGCCGCCTACAACCGCGCGACATTTTTTCTCACGGGCGGCCACATCCAACCGCACCTCGAACCCGACGATTACTATCGGAGTCCGCGCGCGGGACCGAATGTGGGCGGGCCGAAGAATTGGTATGCGAAATTTGTGCATGATATTGAGGCTGACGGGAGAGGGTATGCGTTTGCGTATGATGATGTGGCGCCCAGGTATGAGGTGGATCAGAGTGGGTTGGTGGCGAGTGCGACGCCGAGGTTGTTGAGGATTATTGTTGGGGGGACGTAGCGGATGATACGTGTACCTCGTAGAGAGGGAAGAGGGAAGAGATGGATTTCCGGACTTTTCTTTTTTGTTTTGTTTTCTTTTATTTAGGGGAGGAGGGGTCTTTTCTATTCTTTTCATTTTCTCGCCCTCCGAAGGGATTGATGATAAGAACGACGATTACATGTAATTGATTGATTGATTGATTGACGGACGGACATTTATTTCTATATAAACGATGAACGAAATCACGGAAGACAAGACAAGACTGCCCTTTCTCCCTCGCTCCTTAAGCTACGCACATACATATTCATTTGGAGACGGGACGTTGTTTATCTGTTTCTATTCAAGTACCCGAGGTCTATTATAAAGAGGCTGTCGAGGTTACCTATACGAGATTAGGTAAGGTAGGGATATATAGAAGGATTACGAGCTTTTTATAGTATATGTATATATATTATATATACTGAACTGATATACTACCTTTTTACCTCGTTAGTAGAGAGCTCTTCGATCGTAGTGTTAAGCGACTCGAGACGCGAGTGGAAATCTTAGCGGCAAGCCAGAAGGCGATGCAAAGAAAGGATCCACGTAGTGGTGATCTTTGTCAGACGTGGCAAATACTGCAGATATATGCTCTTGTCGTCCAGATGGCGATAGCGCTCCAGTATGAGATTTGGACTGGTAGACGACGACGGACTTTTGAATCGCAGCCAAATGTCGCGCTTTCGGGGTGTGTGTGTGCGCCAGTCCGAGTGGGAGGAACGTGTTTTCTCTGGATGGGTTCCAGTGCAACGCGAGTATGTGGGTATCACAGGTGGTAGCAAGACCTCCCTTTTCTTTTGTTCTTTCATCTCACTTCTTCGCTCTTGCCCTTGCAGGTCGAGCATTCCCTCTCCCTCGCACACCCCTCGTGCTCCTCGAGCTCGTCCTCGGCGCAGGAGTACTCGCCTGACTCTGATTCTCGCTCGCACTATTCTCTCCTTCATCCTCTTCCTCTCCCCCTCCTACTTCACCTTCCTGTTCACCAGCAGCCTCCTCCTCATCAGCCGTGCTCTCTGCCTGCCTCGCACTCCTTCTGGTGGTCGTGGGGGCAATCTTCGGCATACTCTTCCTCCTCGCACCAGCAGCCGCACTCTTCCCCTTCTTCGATGCCAGTGTTGCCGCTTCGCTCGGTTCCACGCTCACGGTAGCCACAAAGCGCACAGGCGGATCTTCTGCGAGATTCAACTCGGGAAGTTCAGCGTCGCTCTCCTCGCCGTTGTTCGGAGGGGCCAATCTGCGCTTCCACATTTCCTTCTCAAAGCCCTCTCCCGGCGGCAAGGCGAAGTGGTCTCCTTCGATCCTATTCTCCGCTTCACTGTAAATGTCATCGTCGAGAATCGCGCCTGCGGCATCAGGGTCCGAAACATCCCAAGCAGGCAGTTGTCTCGCATCTTCTCTCGCATCCAAGGCGTCCATATTGTATAGTGTCTCTAGCTTGGTTCGTATGCCTTTGGGTTTGGTATGCTCATTCCGAGGATGAATGTAGTTGTTTTGGAGTAGCCAGGCATGTAAGGCAAGGAGGCGGAAGTGTTTGTGCATGCCGGTGGGCTTCCAGATCATCAGACCTTTGAATAGGCCAATTTCTTCGTGGTCGCTCCATGGGTCGTCTAAGAGCATTCGTTGTTGTTCCGAAAGTGGTTTGTTCGGGGAGGAGGCGGAGTGGTGGGAGGACGGAGGAGCATCGGGAGTCTTGTGGCGGGATGTCGAGGGCGAGGGGGAGGGACGGGGTTTCTTGCGAGGCGGCATTGCTGTAGACTGTCACTGGTCACGAGTGATTTGCATGTGATAGAGAACCAAGTGAGGTCTAGGGGATGACATAGCCAAGCTTGAGCTCCACTTCTACGGAGGCCTAAAGTGGCCAACCGCCATCCGTTACCCCCGACTTCCGACTTTACCTTTATACTACTTTACTATACTGTTGACTCGTACGGGATATACTCCCCTTAGTATAGAGAACTACTAACTTAAGAGATACGGGGAAACCCAAACAAGATCAGTAGAGGCCCTCTAGAGGGCCCTACCTGTCCTATATAGTTATAGACTTAGATAGGACGTTAATAGAATAAACAAACAAACAAACACCAAACAAACTATTGCTATATATATCTACGTTACTAGATACGTCTATTCTACTCTATACTATACGGCTTTATTGCTACTATAGCTTTATTACTATAAGTAACTTATTAGATTGCTACTATAGTACCGCCGCTATAATAAACTTACAAATTATTAGTACGGAACGACCTAAGCCTTCTAAAGCGTAGCGTAGGTTAGGCGTAGGAGGGAGTAGAGGAGAGGCTAATCAATCTATAAAAGAGTACTAGAAATCCTAGAAGGCGTCTGCTCTAATTAGCGTAATCTTTAGTAGTAGGGTACGCTAAATCTACTAGACCTAATACGTTACTACCTTAAGAAAAAAAAAGCCCGCTATAGGCGTAAAGGAACCTACCTACCTATCTACCTACCCTACCTTACCTACCTTCCTACCTTCCTACCTTCCTACCTACCTACCTACCTATCTATCCCTACGGGCTACCTTATCTAAAATTTAGAAGAGAAGAACAAAGAGAAGAGAAGGATAAGGAGAAGGAGAAGGATAAGGAGAAGGATAAGGAGAAGGAGAAGGAGGAGAGAGAGGAGGAGGAGGAGATAGAGATAGAGATAGAGATAGAGATAGAGATAGAGAGAATACCCGTACGTACGCGCGCGTATACGAAAATTGGCCGATACCGTACTACTAACGGGCAGGCCCGTAGGACATATTAAATAATAGTACCGTATAAGTATTATACTTATCGGGCTGCCTTCGGCGGCGCTATCGCGCTATTACGCTGTCCTTAGCTAAGAAGTAGTAAGAAGCAGTATAAAGGTAAAGTCGGAAGGTCGGGGGTAACGGATAGCGGACGGAGCGCCAATATAGCTACGGGCTACAAATAACTTTACTTCGGCTTCCTTTGTATATATAGTATCTATTATAATTCTATACTACTATATATACCTTACCGTTGCTACTACCGTCGCTATCGTACTATACCTTACCGTTACCGTTACCGTCGCCGCCCGTTACCGTCGTCGTCGCCGCCGCGCTATCGACGGAGCGCTAATATAGCTATAGGCTATAAATCAACTTTACTTCCGCTTCTTTTATATATATAGTATCTATTATTATTCTATACTACTACCTACCTTACCGTCGCCGTATACGGTACTATTACCGTTACCGTCGTCGCTCGTCTCTCCTCTCGTCGCTCGTCTCTCCTTTCGTCGCTCGTCTCTTGTATCGTCGCGTCGCTCGTTACGTCGCTCGTCCTATCGCTCGTTACTCGTTACGTCTCTCGTCGCTCGTCTTATCTCTTTATCTCGTCTTTATCGCTCGTCTCTCGTTACGTCTTTCGTTACGTCTCTTGTCGCTCGTTCCGTCCCTCGTTCCGTCGCTCGTTGCGTTGTATCGCTCGTTGCGTTGTATCGCTCGTTGCGTTGCGTCGCTCGTTGCGTTACGTCGCTCGTTGCGTTGCGTCGCTCGTTGCGTTACGTCGCTCGTTGCGTTACGTCGCTCGTTGCGTTGCGTCGCTCGTTGCGTTACGTCGCTCGTTGCGTTGCGTCGCTCGTTGCGTTGCGTCGCTCGTTACGTTGCGTCGCTCGTTGCGTTGCGTCGCTCGTTGCGTTGCGTCGCTCGTTGCGTTGCGCCGCTCGTTCGGGTACGGCGCCGGCGACGGTAACGGGCGGCGACGGTAGTAGCGACGGTAAGGTAGTAGTATAGAATGATAATAGATACTATATATACAAAGGAAGCCGAAGTAAAGTTATTTGTAGCCCGTAGCTACTTTGGATAGAGCTCTAAACCTAGCAAGAGGCTACAACTTAGTTTCTAAAACAAACTCCTAAAAACTTCGCACTAAAATCCTACTGTCCTACACTCGTACGCATATTCGTTATACATTCGCGGGACTCTCGCGATTCTTTTACGTACTATACAGGCAGTTATTTATATACGTATCCGGCCGCGGTTCTTTTATGCATGTATTTACCGGCGTATCCGCTCGTTACGACTATAGTATTGTTATACTGTTATTCTTTACGACGTACGTCTCGCCTTACCGAAATCCCTACTGTCCTATATTCGTACGTATATTCGTTAATATTCGCGGGACTCTCGCGATTCTTTTACGTACGCGGTTGTTACGATTGTAGTGATTATACTAATAATCTTTACGCACGCATTCGTAGATAACTTATACGTGTTCGCGCTACTATTCGTGTACCTATTCTTTACGTACCTATTTATGTACGCTTTCGGCGAGGTTCTTTGTAAAGAGTGTATTATTCTTCTACTATTATTTATATACGCTTCCGTACCTATTGTAGTTACGAACAATAGCAACTAAGTATTATATAAGCGAGGTGTTCACGTCGTCTTCTTTTTATTACCAATACTACTAATACTAACACTAATACTAATACCAACACTACTATTATAGCTCCTCCTACAATTACGTAAGTTATTCCGTACTCGTAGTCTATTCGTAGTATACTAATAGGGTACAGTTATCGAAGGCCTATTACTACGAATGAAACCGCTTTCTAGTATACGAATACTACGACGTAGCAAACCTAGCTGAATGAGGCTGCCGATAGTAGCAATAAACGAAAGCAGACGAACGCGCTGTATGTATTTCTAGCTCGTTCGCGGTTGGTTCGTACTAATATATTTAACAGTTAGAACCTACGTAAGTATAATACTACTAGCCGTATTATAGAGACTACCGAGGGCATTATAGCCCCTACTTTATGTTCCTAGTTCGTTCGCGCTATATTCGTACCTATATTCGTACTCGCTAACACTCGTCGTATAGGTATTCGCGTCCAAACTTAGGTATAGAGTATAAGGTATTCGATAGTAAAGGCGAGGCCTACGCCTACTACAAGTGTAAGGGCAAGTCCGTAGGTTCTACCTAAAGCATTCGCGTAGTACTCGTAGTAATACTAATATCTCTAGAAATGCGAGGCTAATAAGCAACTATTACCGCCGCTATTACTATCAACACAACTAGGTATACTATCCCTACGAGCTAGGGGTAGTATAGTCGCTACTGCTTTCGCCTCCGCCCCCTCCTCCGGCTCCGCTACTGTCGCCGCCCTCGAAGTAAGAGTAGCTACGCTCGAACGTCGCCTCGAACGCGAGACGAAAAATGCGGCGCGCGCTCGCGAAGCCGTATTATTATTGAAGAAAGAGTTCCGCGGTCGCTTCGCTAAGGTAGAAGCGAAGCTTCTATAGAGTAACGACGAAGAGGACGAGAGCGAGAACGACGACGGTAGAGGCGGCGATAATAGCGATAATAGCGGTAATAGCGATAATGTTGAAATAGGCGACGAGGGCGCCGTAGGTATAGAATAGTGTAGTGTTCGTAGTAGTATTCGCGGCTTCTCGCCTAGTTTATTACCTATATTTTTCCCGTTTCTACAGTTATTCTTACCGTCGTTCTCGTCGTTCTTACCGTCGTTCTTACCGTCGTTCTTACCGTCGTTCTCGTCGTCGTTCTTACCGTCGTTCTCGTCGTTCTTACCGTCGTTCTTACCGTCGTTCTTACCGTCGTTCTTACTGTCGTTCTTACCGAACGACAACGCGAACGACAACGCGAACGACAACGCGAACGCGTCCGTTAAGCCCCGCGGCCGCCGGGGCTTTACCGAGGTCGTTCGCTTAGTCGTTCGCTTAGTCGTTCGCGTCGTCGTTCGCGTCGTCGTTCGGTGTACTATCTAGGTTTACGAACTATATAGGGTCGTCTTCTTCTACCTCTATATTATCAACCTCTATAGTATCGTCCGGCCGCTTATAATATAGTAATAGACTATCGAAGAGGTTCTCGTTCGCGTACTCGTAGATATACTAGTTCTCTAGATCGGCGCGCTATTAAGCCGCGAGTAGCCTTGCTAATTCGTATAGTAATTCGTCGCTATAAGTATCTAGGTAGGTACGCAGCTTATTACGTAGAGCTATATAAGCCTAGGGATGTATACGGTCGCTATTATCGTCGATAGCAGCCCCGTATATAGGGGTAGTGAATCTACGCCGCTGTAGTACCTCGTTACACTATTGCTATATCGCCGGCGGAAGGTACTCCTTAATATCGAAGCCTAGTATAGTCGACTAGTTAGCGAACGTCCCTACGAACGTACCGCTAGTACCTACTTACTTACCTTAGAGGTCGTTTTGTATTAGCTCGAGTATTTCCGGCGGTACCTGTACCCTATTCTGCTCGTAGTTACCGGACTCCTATAGGTAGTAGTATAGTACGAATAGAATACCGCTAATAATATATAGCCTATTCCTCTACGAACGTATTCGATATATGTTCTAGAGATAAACAAAGTCTAAGACTGTACTACGAATGATCGGTATATATACGAATACTATTGCGAGTCGGTTATACTTATTCTTTCGGAGAAATAGGCCCTAGCTATACAGCTCTATAAAGTACTGTCGCTACCGTATAGTACTAGCTATCTACTAGCGCTACTACGTCTTAATCCGCTAGTTTATCTTGCTTGTACCGTACCGGAAACAGTCGTCGAACCGAAGAGGCTATACTATAGTTAGGTCGTTCGTATAGTACTCGTAGCTCGTTCGGCCTTACCTTATTGCCCTCGCCTTTATACAGCTAACGCCGTAACGATAAATAAGCGTCTGTAGTACAGCGTATCTCGGTACTACGATCAGTCTATAGGATAAATAGACTGTAGGTATATATATTAGCATACATTCTCGCTATATTCGTAGTATACTCGAATACGTATATAATACCGCTAGCCCGAGCGCTTTCTATATATTGAGCCTAAACAGATACCTGCGTTCTCGTAGTAATTCTAATATATATCTACGTAATATACCTTAAGAACGCGTCTATATACGCGTAGATTTGAAACCTAAAGTACTCTAGTTTATAGTAGGCATCTATTGACTATACGTAATTAGGTCTAGGTATAACTGTCGTACCGCGGTATTGCTTAGCCCTTACTCGCCGTCGCTATACTGCCTCGGGGTTCAAAGTCTCTAGAATACGATACAATCTATCTCTACTAACGATATTATACTTCGATCGTATGTATTCGTAGAGTATTCGTCGGCTATAGTCCTTAATATTGCTATCTTCTAGCTCTTTACGCAGTACCTCTACTATACCTAATTCCGCTTCTTTACGGTACGCCGCTAGTATACGCTTATATAATCCTATCTCTTTCCGTAAACGTACTATTCGTATCGGCCTAACTACGAATCTATTATAGTCGAGTAGCCGGTATGCCTACGAATCGGTAAGACGAAGTACGAAGAAGTAGTATACGACGCGTTACCGTAGAAGTGCCGTATTATAATATATAGGCCTACGGGCTCGAATATCCTATTACTATAGACGTCGGCGGAGGGTTCGAGTATATATATTTATATCGTAGACCTGCAATAGTTCACCGCGAATTATAGCCTATATATGTCTAGTATCGATACGCTACGCAATCTAATCCTTGTAGTTATCGAGCTCAACTCGGGGGCGGCCGCTATTCCTAGTAGGTCTCTCTATATCGCTTATCGTTACGCGAATTCAGCTACGAATTGAGCCGAGTAGAGAAGTATAGGTAGTCGTTATATATAGAGACTATATATAGTATACGAGGGTTGTTACAAGACGTAACGTCTCAAGACGTAACGTCGGGGCTTCGCTAGTCCGGCCGGCCGCCGGCCCGATATTCGTACTAATTCGTAGTACATTCGTAAAGCGGGGTATCGTATAGGGTCTCTATTCGTATCGATTCGCGGTGAATTCGCAAAGCGGGGTATATTATAGTATAGGATAACAATATATATTCACCGCCTTTTTACCTACTACGTAGATATAGTAGTAGATACCGTATATTCCTATACGCCTACTCGTACCTAGGGGAATACAGCTATTAGCCGTAGTATAGTCAAAATACCTATAACCGTAGTACGGTCAAAATGCCTGTCTATAGCGAGTAGCGAGCGACCGTTAGGCAGCGTTCGTAGCGCTAATCGCGGTACGTTCGTCGTATACAAAAGGAGCGCCGATCACTCGCAATTCATTTATTTATTTATTTATTTATTCTGTACCTCTACTATCGATCGATTATAATAGCCTCGTAGGGGAAGTTTTGTATAGAGACTAGACAACCGTATACTATCTATAGCGACTAGGCCTCCTATCCTCAATACTCTACTATCAACCCTATAGTATACTAGATTACTACTGCGAATACTTCTAGGGCTAGTACGAATACTACTATAAGTACGAGCCGCCGCCTAGAGCCCCCGGGCTTTATATTATTCGCTTCCTTACTAGATAAGGCCGAAGGATAGCGATAGAAGGGGTTTACCCGGAAGCAGACCTCGATAATTATATATAGCGCAGGCGGTAAGGCAGTATCCTATAAGATACCTACGAACACCGCTGCGAATCGTATAGCTACGGCTACGAACGAGGCTTCTTCGCCTTCAACTAAGGGATTAAAGGGCAAAGAACGAGCTCGCCTACTAGTTAAGTACACTATCGAGGTCTATACTTAGGACGTCCGTTTGGATAGTAGCGATATTATCTAGGCGGAGCCTATAAGGATGCTTTCTATTAAGGATAGTTAGGGTAAAGAAAGCTTCGTAGCCGCGAATCAACCGCTAATCGACTTTATTCTCAAACGAACCAACGATTGGAGGCTACGACTCGTCTACAAAATGGATAACTACCTATACTATAGGCTAGTTACCGGATTCGACGCGAAAACATATTAACCGTAGGAGGTATTACGGATAGCCTTAGAGGCACTAGTACTCGTAGATAAGCTATTGCCAATTCCGTATCTACGACAAAGGGGTTAGAACGATGCCTACGTATTCTAGGTTAATATAGTACTAATAGAGAAGTCGCAATAAGACAACTATAAGAGACTTTACTACGGCCTATTACTCCTCGACCCCGCGAACGTTACTACGAGTAATAATAGTAGTAAAGACTTTCCTTTACTACTATCGTTTACGAACAAACTACTATTATTCAAGAAGAGAACGCTCTTAGTAATACTATTACCGAAGGAAAGTAGGCAGATTCGTCTACTACCTATACTACCTCTACCTTCTATAGAGAGGGAGATCCTAATAAGGAAAGCTATAGGCCGGTAGGTAATAGTAGTAGCGAACAATCTATAGGGGGCGTCGAGCCGTACAACGAACATACCGCGAACGCTACTACTAGTGTATCAACCTACTATCGATCTTACCTAGAGTAATAAGAGCTACCGGACGCTTATTATTTCGCCTAAGTTGAAGAACAATAGCGGTACGAATAGCGGTACGAATAGCGGTACGAATAGCGGTACGATTAACCGTACGATTGACCGTATGTTTGACCGTAAGTTTGACCGTAAGTTTGACCGTAAGTTTGACCGTAAGATTGATAATAGTACGGATAAGGGTACGATTGATAGTACGAACGATAGCGCGAACGATAGCGCGAACGAGAGGGTAAATAAGAGGGCGAATAAGAGGGCGAATAAGAGGGCGAATAAGAGGGCGATTAAGAGGGCGAATAAGAGGGCGATTGAGAGCGCGGATAAGAGCGCGATTAAGAGGGCGATTGAGAGCGCGGATAAGAGCGCGATTAAGAGCGCGAATAAGGGCGCGAATAAGGGCGCGAATAAGGGCGCGAATAAGGGCGCGAATAAGGGCGCGAATGAAAGCGCGAATAAGAGTGCTAACGACGCCGCTCGTACTACTACGGGTAGCGACAATGCCCGTAACACTATACTAGCTCGTAAGAGGCAGAGGAAGGAAGTATCGCCGCTTTATATAAACCTAAGGTATCGTTCGTAGTATAGTCGTAGTGTATTTATTAGGCGTTCTAGTTAATCAATAGTAGCGGTGTATTTATTAGGTAGTACTACTATGTACGCGAACTACTGCGCGAACTACTGCGAGCACTACGGCGAGCACTACGGCGAGCACTACAGCGAGCACTACTGCGCGCACTACTGCGCGCACTACTGCGCGTACGTGAATGCGCCCGTAAATGCATACGTAAATGACTGCCTGTATAGTACGTAAAAGAATCGCGAGAGTCCCGCGAATATATAACGAATATGCGTACGAGTGTAGGACAGCAGGATTTTGGTGCGAAGTTTTTGGGAGTTTGTTTTAGAAACTAAGTTGTGGCCTCTTGCCAGGTTCAGAGCTCCCTACTTTGGCGCTCCTTAATAGCGGCGTCCTCTAGGTACACGCGACGACGATGACATAGCCAAGCTTGAGCTCCACTTCCAGCTCAGGTACCTCCTAGTTCCAGTTCCCTTCTTCCTGGTCGGGAACATCCTAACAAGACCACTTCCTCACCCGTATACACACACACACACACACCACTCTCACCAATCGAGCTGCCTGCGATAGAATTCCACGCCCCGACTGGTACCACCACCAGAGACACTCGCTCACCTCACCGCGCTCACTATGGGCGGCTTCCTCGACCGGTACGCGTTCCGGGAGCTCTGCTGCTTCGATTTCGAGAACAACGCTCACCATCATACCTGTATAGCATCTTCGATACGGCGAGCAGTCACCGCGACCGCCACCATGGCCTGACCGACGAGATGTCCCGACTGCTACCTACGCACCGAGAGGCCAACGTCTCGTCGGCATTCCCCGCCAAGGCCGTCACCTTCGTCGCCCTCCGGCTCAAATACCAGCTCGAGCAGGTCATTCCCTGCGAACTGCCCGAAGAGCGCATCACCGCTCCGCACAGCGGCGTCATCACGCCCGCCGTCATCAAAACTGCCAAGTCCGCCGGCAAAGTCTCCGGCTCCGAAGAGGACTACGGATCTGCCGTCGTGTACTGCCTGCTCATCGTGAAGCATTGGTTCAAGAGACAGGCGCTGCTCGAGCTGTGGGATGCAGACCTCCATGAACTGCGAGCGACTGCATGCGAAATGATCGCTAAGCACATCATCGAAGACGAAGATGACAATGAATACCTCATGCAGGAAGTCCTGCTGAAACGCTACAGCATTGTCATCGATGGGGAAGACACTCACCCTGCGAATGCGATAGAAAAGGCCGTCGATCTGCATGCTGTGCGGGTGATAGGAAGCTCGGGCTATCAAAAGTGCATTTCACATCTATGGCGGGGCTGGCTGGTGCAGGATGAGGAAGATCCGAGCAGGTTCACCGACTACAAGCTGAAGACGAGCACCAGCTACTGGGATCATTTTGATCCAGACCGCATGCGAGTGCCACAGTATCAGAACGGACTGCAGATTTTCATTTCTCTCGCTTTTCTTGCTCTCTACACTGGTGCCATCAATACTATCAACGCGGGAGGTGAACTGGATATTGTGGAAGGCCTGCTCTACCTCTTCACCGCCGGCTTCATCGCAGATGAACTCTCCAAGTTCCTCAAGATTGGCCGCTTCTACTTTGGCTTCTGGAATGTCTTCAACCTGACTCTGTACGCCCTACTCCTAGTGTCTTTCGTTCTTCGCATGATAGCCCTGGGCCATCAATGGAACTCCCCCAGACGATTCCATCTCAACGAACTATCCTACAACTTTCTCGCCTTCAGTGCGCCCATGTTCTGGACCCGCATGATGCTCTACATGGATAGCTTCCGCTTCTTCGGCGCCATGCTGGTCGTGCTGAAAGTCATGATGAGGGAGTCTCTCATCTTCTTCGCCCTTCTCATCGTGGTCCTGGCTGGCTTTTTCCAGGGCTTCATTGGAATGGATCAAACCGACGGCAATATCACAGCCTCCAACTTCATCACCAAGATGATGCTCAACGCCATCATGGGCTCACCCGAATTCGACGATTGGGACAACTTCGCTCCACCCTTTGGCATTACCCTCTACTACATTTACAACTTTGTCATCATTGTCATCCTCCTCAATATTCTTATCGCTCTCTACAATAGCGCATACGAGGACATCACTGGAAATGCGACCGACGAGTACCTTGCCCTGTTCGCCCAAAAGACAATGCAGTTTGTTCGAGCTCCTGATGAGAATGTGTTTATTGCGCCTTTCAATCTCATCGAGATCGTCTGCTTGATCATCCCCTTTGAATGGTGGATGCCGCGAGCAAAGTACGAGAAGTTGAACGACTACGTCATGGGCGTCATCTACTCGCCTCTCCTCCTGTTCACCGCATTACTGGAGACTCGAACCGCACGGATTGTCAAGTTCAACCGATCAAGGCAAGAGTCTGATGATGACACCATCGAAGTGTGGGAGCAACTGGAACCCGAACTCGACGTGGAAGGCACGGGCTGGTCTAAGAGAGTGGACGATACTTCTCCAAATGTCGTTGTCGATGGCACATTGCTCGAAGTGAGGAAGCTGATTGATGAAGTCAAAGAGCTGAAGACTATGCTCAGAGAACTCACACCTGCCCCAGAGAGTCGGCCGACGAATGGATCGCCTAGCACTGGGCAGGCGTCTTAGTATGATGCATGTGATGTACTGAAAAGTGGTTGCGATCAGGATTCGATGGATGCGCGGGTAGCTGCAACAATGCCGGATAAGCCTGCGAGGAGGGCAACTACCGGTCCGATGCCTGATAACAGAGGCTGGTGGAAGGGAGCTCCGAGCTCAGCATTGAAGGGAAACTGAAGGAGTGGCAGTAGAACGACGAGCTCGCAAGGAGTAAGATCACGCGACCCCAAATCCAAGCAACCAGTGCGAGAAATGCCTACGACGGAAATACAATGGTGCCGGACCACCGTTATAGTAAGCTAATCACGAGGATGACGAGTAATGGTCTTGAAGCTCGGTGGCGTTCAGGTCGAGAGACTTGGTTGGGAGGTTCCCATGTTGTCAATATGCATAGAATGATACCAGTGATGATGATGATGATGATGATGATCCATTTGTGGATGTAGTGTATAGCTTTTCATAGCAGCAGAGCCAACGCATTGTGGGCTGAATCCTGCCTGTTCTCTTTATCAGGGTTGGCGATCATTCATACATCCTGCTACCATCTGTATTATTTTATAATTATAAGGTATATATATATATATTGGAGACAAGACAGGAAAAGAGAGAGAAGCGCGGAATTGAACTCCACATGTACATCCAGGCAAATGGGGAAACTTTCGTCATACTTGGGTTGGGAGCACTCTTCACGTGTCCGTGTGTATGAACAGAACAACAAATATCCATCCGTCATGGGATAGTTTAATTTAGCATGGCATAGCATGGCATAGCATCGCGTATACACACAGTATAGTGCACGCTTCTTCTGTCTCCCCCTTCTGGTATTGGTGACTCTTCCTCCATGCCTCCCTCGTCATCTCTCTCCTTACCGGTTCTCATATCCTGGCGTCCCCGCAGCCCTCTGCTCAGCCTCATATTCTTTAATCTGCTTCGACCAGTACCTCGAGGGGAAAAATCGATCCGGCTGTTGATTTCGCGCGTTAGCGAAAGGGTTCATTTCGTCTTTCTTGTTCTGCCTTCATTCCTCTCTCTTTCTTCTCACCCTTCCACTTCCTTGCTCCTCTTCCTCTTCACTCTTCTTCCTTGACACCCTCCCTCTCTAATGGGGCATCGCTCAGACTTACCTGCGGCATCTGATGCCTAAACTCGCGATTCGCGCTCAAATTCCACACCATAGCCGCAATTCCCGCCAATATGCCTCCCATGATTGCTGTGTTGGTTTTCCAGTTGGCGGGTTGGGAATACCAGCCTCCGGCGGGGGACCAGACGTGTTTGGGGTAGCTGTTTGAGTGGAGGAGTTAGATGACGCATATGGAGCTGGAGGGGTTTGGAGGAAGAGGAGGGAGAGGAGGGAAAGAGAGGGAGTACGTACGGGATTTTAGGGCCACCGCCACGGAGAATTTGTGTGACTCTCATGGTGGGTGGATGTGTGGATATATGAGAGGCGATGGGAGGTGTCGCGGTGAGTGAGGTGAGGTTGATGCGGCCAATGCGGAGGTGAGGGTCGGTCTCAATGCCAAGACTCTGGAGCGTAAGAGAGAGATGGCGATTGGCAGTCGCGAGAAAAGTTGAACATCAAGACTCTATACCGCTGCACTTTATCTCGCGACACTGTCCATTTTCACTTCTGTCACCAGACATCGAGGATTGGTGTTCGCCGAATAATACATGCAGTCCTTACGTCTGGAGCGGTGGGCGACGTCGTTGCAGCAGGCCCCAAGAAATCCACGGTTACGGGGATTGGGCGTATGTCCCTATTCATCAGCATCAGCAGCAGCAGCATCAGCATCAGCAGCAGCATCAGCATCGACGACAGCGAGAGTACCGAGACGGGAATTGCAGACGCGATATCAGCATCAGCAGACACAATGGCTGCACCAACGACGAGGAGTGGCTTCGAGACGGAAAGCTAGCACTTTTGCTGCAACGGAGCAAGTGCAGCAGGAGGAGGCACATTATCGGGACGATATTGTCACAGATGGAATGGCAGAGGCTACGTTGGAGGAAGAACGTGGTAAACAGCCGCTCAACTTCCCTTCACACCGTCAAGCTGTGAAGAGCGCGAAGCTCGCAGCTCTGCATGCCCGATTGTGTCTTCCTACAAAACTCCCTCTCCAGACGTTGGCGCGATGTTTGATCGATCCGAGCGTGGATCCACGGCCGGGATACAACAATGCTCCGCTGGCGATTTTGGGGCAGGAATTGCTGGGATACTACACCACAGAATGGCTGATTTGCAAGTATCCGCGACTACCCCTCTCCATCATCATGGCTGCTGCGTACGGATACTTGGGAAACACGACACTGAACAACATGCGTCTGGAATGGGGTGTGGAAGCTGTTGCGGCACCTGGACCGGAAGTCGATGCAGGATTGCTGCAATTGAAGAGAACGACACCGGGGAATGCAATGTCTCAGGACGGGATGAATCGAGTGAAGGATGTGGGAGAACAACCGAAACAATACAAAACATACAGCAATTCCATTGTCCACGATGACATGTTCGGCCAGGCCCAGGATTTTCCGGCATTGGACAATTTCGACAAGAAGCCCTACGCAGGCGCACCCATCTCCAGACGCGAACACGACGTCGAGACAGCCAGCAGAGACCCAGACATGGCAGACTCGATCGGCGTCGGTGTGGAGGACCTGAACCCTGAAACTGACGCTGGAAGATTCGCACTCCAGCCCTCCCGTGCGGTCGACATGAACACGTCCCCTGTCATACTCGAAGACGCCAGTGCCGGTTTCGTCCGGGCGCTCGCCGGAGCACTGTACCTTCATGCGGGAACTGCAGCAGTCAAGGATTTCCACAAGGCGCATATCCTCTCTCGTCATTTGCCTTTGCACACCATGTTCAGTTTCAGACACCCGACACAGGATCTTTCGAAACTCTGCCGGAGAGAAGGGTGGGAAAGTCCGGTGGCGCGACTGATATCGGAAACTGGACGATTGAGTCGGACGCCCGTATTTATCGTGGGCGTCTTCAGTGGGAACGACAAGCTGGGCGAGGGCGCGGGTAGTTCGTTGAACGAGGGACGGGTACGAGCTGCTGCGGATGCATTGCGGAGTTGGTACCTATACAGTCCGATGGAGAGTCAGATTGTGTTGCCGAGTGAGGTAGAAGGTAGCAGCAGCAGCAATGACAGTGGTGGAAGTGGTGGCAATGGGAAGAATGCGCAGGGGACGACGACGACGACGAAGAAGAAGAAGTGGATCCCGCAATATATTGACATGGGAGAGATTGTGGCATAAGAGGGTAGGATCCAACAGTGACGAGGGCATTGTACTATCTATGTATTCTTCTTCTTCTTCTTCTTTTAGCCAGAGTCATCATCCATCACCCTCTCGGTCGAAAATGCACCCAAGGCCCTTCATTCCGACTCATGAACCAATCCCGCAACTGATATTCCAACGGCTGTCTCTTTCCACTTTTGATTTCTTTTTGAATTCTCGAAGAAGAAGAAGAAGAAGTTGAAGAAGAGGATAAACGCATATCAAAAGCAAAAATCAATCTCGCAAGTGCAAGGCTCAATTCCATATATACCAAAGGTTTCCCCAGACAGGCGCGAGGGCCGATGGAGAAGGGAGTAAAGACTTGTTGCAGAGATTGGCGATTTTGAGGGTGTGAAGAAGAAGAAGAAGCTAACCACCTCTCCGGATCAAAGACAAACGGGTCAACGACATAATCCGCATGATGCTGCAGAGCATAAATCGGAACACCCACCTGCACGCCCTCAGGAAGACACAAGCCCATCTCGGGAATCTCCAATCCGCCCTTGAGAACTTCTCGAGGTAAAATTCCTCCAATCGCAGGAGTCATACGCAAAGTCTCGTCAATGACAGCGCGGAGGTAGCTGCACGATTGCATCGTGGGACCCATTCGAATGTCCGCACGATGCGAGAAGGCCGCTCGGATTTCGGCCGTGAGCCGTGATAAGATGTGAGGCTGCTGGAGGAGATAGTGGAGAGTGGCGGCGAGAGTGGTCGAGGTGGTATCGCTGCCGGCGACGATGAGAGTGTTGCTTTCCATCCAGAGTTCGGCCATGGGGATTCCATTCCCCGATTCAGGGTCTTTGGCGGTTAAGAGGTAGGAGAAAATATCTTTACGAGTAGCAGCGAAATCCGCTTTTTGTTGTTTTTCTTTTTCTTGTTCTTTTTCTTGTTGTTGTTGTTGTTGTTGTTGTCGGGCCATGACATCGAGGACTTGCTGTTTGCCAAAAGCGAGATAATGACATCGATCCTGATAGAGGCCGCGGAGAATGGGCAAGACTTTCTCGAGACCAGTGGAAACTAAAGCGGGCATAGCAGCCACGACATAATTTCTTCGAGCAGCTCTTCCCAGCAAGAAAATTGCTCGGCGGTTGGGGATGTTGTGGCCGAGAGTGCCAAAGGATTTGCCAAAGACTAATTCTCCCATGATGTCGAAGACGAGCCAGTTGCACCACTGGGCCATGTCGAGAGGTTTGCTCCATTTTCTTTTTTCGTTCTTTTCTTTTTTCTTTTCC
>JH792575.1:21968-36611 GCA_000291705.1 Sphaerulina populicola P02.02b | reverse complement strand
TTTCCTTCTTCTCCTCCTCCTCCCCTCCTCCTCCTCCTCCTCCTCCTCCTCCTCCTCCTCCTCCTCCTCCTCCCCCCTCCTCCTCCCCCTCCTCCCCCTCCCCCCTCTCCCCTCCTCACCAGCACAACCCACCACCTCCCCAACCCTCTCAACAAGCTCATCCACCAAACGCAAAACATACCCTTCCATACCCTTCATAGCCGCCTCAGAAAAAGCCACCCCCAACAACCTCCTCTTCCTCGCATGCAGCCCCTTATCCGTCTCCAACAACGTACTAGCAGCATCCGGCCGGGC
The DNA here is from genome assembly GCA_000291705.1 of Sphaerulina populicola P02.02b. Lineage (NCBI taxonomy): Eukaryota > Fungi > Ascomycota > Dothideomycetes > Mycosphaerellales > Mycosphaerellaceae > Sphaerulina > Sphaerulina populicola. The sequence continues at coordinate 36,317 of JH792575.1, read as the reverse complement.
GCGAAACGCATCATAAAACCTGCCAGACTTTTTCACATTTGCCGCTGCAGCAGCAGCAGCAGCATGCGAATACACGCGGCGCAGAGCAGCAGGGTGATTCAGACTCAGGGCGTTCGGGGAAAAGCGTACGACAGAGCCGTATTGCGCATGCAGATGGTAGAAGAGAAGATGTTTGTCGCCAATGTAGGCGTGGTAGACGTCGTACCAAGGCGTGAGTTTGGCGAGTAGAGGGCCGGGGTAGGGCGCGAGAGGGCTGAGGTGGAGTTGGTAGATGATGTATGCTGCTGCTGCTGCTGCTGCTGCTGCGATGCAAGATGAGGTGGTGAGGAGGAGGGTGTTGGAGAAGAGGGGCCAGGGGATGATTGTTGACGAGTTGGCGAGGAGGAGGGATGGTTCTGGTAGACTGTTGTTGTTGTTCATGCTGCTGATCTTGGCTCTTGCTGCTGATCTTGGTTCTTGCTTCTTGGTCTAGTCTGTCTTGTATATATCTTATACCGTCTTGAGAGAGAGAGAGAGAAAGAGAGATATATATATATATCTCTCTTATACCGTCTTGTCGGAGAGAGCGAGAGATGTACATATATATATAATAAAACAAAATAACCCTCCCTTCTCTATTAACCTCGTACAGCTACCTCTAGCTAGCTGTTCCAAAAGGAAGCATAGGGTATCCTAGCCACCTTATGTATGTATGTATGTATGTATGTACCTCCTACGAGGTTGTAATAAATAGTGGCGCCGAGCCTACCTCCTACCGAGGCGAATAAGATCTATAGCGCCCTTTTTTCTTCCTTTTTTCTCTTTAACTTTTTTTTCTTTTTTTTTTCCTCGTACCTCCCTACTAGTCGCCGTCCCTTAAGCTTCAACAAAAACAAACATGAGATATCTATTCGGTTCCGGGGGACAGGTCGGTCCCGATCTAGCTATCTGTCCGTCTACCTCCTACCTTCTAGGAGGTATGACTGACTGACTGACTGACTGACTTGACATATTACTCATTATAGACGTGTATACTACACTACCACTTACTGCCGACTGCTCCTTGCTGCTCCTTGCTGCTGCTGCTGGATCGTAATAGCCTGCCTCCCCACACCACTCCAAATACCCATGTATATACACCTCCTCCTCCTCCTCCTCCTCCTCGCAGCAAAAAGTGCAAAAAGTGACTGCGGCGCTCCATTGCGCTTATTGCTTTGCGTTGTCGCACAAGCAAGAAAGAAAAAAGAGGGAACCACACCAAGATGCTGGCATGCGAAATGGATCCATCTCATGCTTCACTCCCTCACTCCCTCTCTCCCACTCTCATCATGCGGTGACTTCTCATCTATGATTGCCGCCGCCAAAAACAAAAATCTAATCTCATATGAAAAGAGTCTCGTCTACGTTTCCTGTCCAACGATTTGAAAATAAAAAAGGCACGAAAAAGCACTGGGTATGGTATCGTCATGTTCACGGTCGTTTCTTGCCGCGTGAGGGTGGTACTGTCGACCCTGTGGGAGATGATGATGATGATGATGATGATGTCGTGGGCGAGCCGGAGAAATGCTGTGCAAGGCTCGCCAGCGAGCCGGAGTTCGAAAGATGTACCAGGAACAGCCAGCAACACAGTGCATTCACCAGGTAGTGCATCCTGTACGCGTACGTGACGCCATATACCGCCGCGTAGAGCGCTAATGCAAACATTAATGTGTTGGTGAAAAAGCGAATGCTATATGCACGCGTTAGCAATGGAATCCATCCTTCCTCCAGCAAGCCGTGACCAGACGACAACACATACCGACTCGTGACGCGCGGTATCATGTCATTCGTGCTCATCGTCTCGACCAGCAAGATGTAGCCCAGCACCGACAGCAGGTTGTGGTGGGTAGAAAAGGGCGTCATCCAGTGTACCGTGAGGTTGTGTATCCACACCACCAAGACAGGTGCATTGATGGGCAGGATCCAGAGCATGAGGATCAGCATCGAATGTGCGTAGTTGTAAAAGTGATAGCTGGGTGGCGTTTGCGACTCCTGCGCCGTCTTGATGGCTCGTATGCACGTCACGGCTTGGACGAGGCAGAGCACCGCGTATGCGAATTGGTAGGGGATGATGGTGACCACGAGGAGCAGCAGCACTGCGATGGTCATGTTGCGGCGATTGAGCAATCCCCCGTGGGACGATGGTATTCTGCTAGGATAGGTGTCAGTGTCCATCGAGCCTGTCGTGCAGGGAAATACCCACCGTGGATCATACGACGAGCCGTGCGTCCACGAGTGGACCTTGGCCACGGCGAGCGCAATGGTATGCGTCAGAGCGAGGACGACATAGTTCATCGCGATGCAGATGCCAACGCTGGTGATGGCAAACAGGGGAATCAAGAACCAGAAGAATGGATCCGAGGTGCCCAGCATTAGATCATTCACGGTAAAGTCAATCGTTTGCTCGGACGTGCCCGTGGACTTGCTGAGCCAGTGCCGTGTCCAGAGATTGTGGCTGGACTTGGACACGGCAATTCCAAAGAACGTCAACGCGATGAAGATGGCCGGCAACGACGTGCGGATGCACTGGTCCATGCTCTGTGTGAAGCTGATGAATACTCCGGTGGTGTCGTACACCTTGAATTGTTTGCGTAGAACCAGTGCGACGACCAAGATGGGAAAAGCGGCGAACACGGTCCGATATCTCATCACCAGTTTGCCCGCACTCCCGAGCACATCGACCTTGATCGAAACCTCCAGCGTCGAGTTGCACGTGGGGTCGGTCCAGAACTGCAGTGCCAGTCCCTCCGTCACAGGGCCAGCACTCAATCGTGGCGGCATGTATGGTGACAGCCCGTGGACGTTGATATTGCCCCCTTTGGTATTGACAAAGTACTTGGACTCGTACGGTTCGGCAATGTACTGGCGGAGCAAGGGAGCAAAGCTTTCTGGAGCACCTCTGCACGGCTTCCTGTTCACCTCCAGTGCATACGCAAAGAGCGTCGAGTGCACCTCGGGAATCTTCAGCTCCGTCATCATGGGTCTGTTCGCAGGCAGTCGAATCGTGGCACCGCTGAGGAGGAGCTGGTGGTGGCCTTTGCTGACCTTGATCGAAGACTCCACGGCCAGACTGAACTCCGCCATCACCCACCCTGCAGTGCGCTCATTCGCCTTTTCAATTACCGCGACGAATTGATAGTCCGCAATGTGGGAGAGCTCGTACTGCAAGTACGAGAAGGGCGGCGCCTTGTCAAAGGCATGGACGGACGTGTTGGTCGATGCCGGCAACAGCGACACATCCGAAACCGCATTCTTGCAGGCAAGTCTAGTCGATCCGCCTGCACTGTTGGTGGGATCTAGATTGATGGCATAAGACAGCCCCGAGAAGCCTGCAGGCGGCGGAAAGACACTGCAGAGGAGCACGGAGAGCGTGCCGTCATCTTCTTCCGAGTCTAGCTTCTGATCGGTCAGGAGGGTGAATTTGCTTCCCTTGACGAACGGCTGCGCTGGTATTGGCATTACGTGCGCTTTGGTGGTACCCGCATCACCCAGCGACCGCAAGACGAGACGTTCGCCGTGTGACATGATGCCGGTAGAGCTGTGCTCGAGCGTCAGGTACGTCGTAGGCTCCTGTTCCAAGAGGCCCTTCTCCACGACGGGCTCGATTCCGGTCAGCAGTCGTTTCCGGAACGCGCGTATGCGTTCGGGCTGTGCTCGTGTCTGTGATGGCCGGCGCACATCAATCACATCGTAGATGGCCTTGACGATGGCCTTGCGAAACTGGTCGCACCACATGATGGCCAGATGATCCATGCCGGTCCAGACGTTGGGAATGCTAGAGGTGAAGACGGTGAAGCCGTGTGTGTCCGGCACTAGGGACGTCAGACTGGTGTACTCGGACGGGATCATGGTGTCCAGACCACCTCCGGCAACCGAGACCAGAGTGACGTCCTCGAGGGGGTTCTTGTCCGCTCTCAGGCCGGAGAAGGAGTCTCTCCAATACGTGTTGATATCGTTGTATGTGGACACCATTGCTGCATCAAACGAGATGGGCGGCCGGGCATGAGGAGCAGAGAGGGTCAGGATGGTATTGATGGTGTGCTCTTGATAATTGGACATTCGGAGCATGGTCCTCGCCACGACACCGCCCATGGAGTGTCCCAGGATAATGACGGATTTGGGGTCGGGAAGGCCGGGTTCTCGCGCAGAGCGTTGTGGGTTGTGGTATAAAGCCAGAATGTATGCAATGGCCTCATTCAGATATTCCGCCTGGTCCAACAGCGTCTGGCCATGAAACGCAATGAGTTCTTCGTTGAAGTCGACGGTGAAGAAGTCCAACGGCCGTTTCCCCCCACTCCGCGCGTTCTGATCCAGTCGCAGCACCTCATGAAAGTACACTGCGGCCTCTGCAGCGATGGGCCGGACCTGCTTGTAGCTTCCGGCGTTTCCGGGAATGAAGAGGACTGGTATGCCCTTGACGCGGACATCTTCGTCGATGCCGCCTTCGCGATAGAGGTATAACGAGTACTTGGTCGCAAAGCGAGTGTGCTCGGAGTCGAAGTCCGGGAAGCGATCAAATCGCGGACGCATATACGACATGGCGCATCCTTTCGGGTCCTGCTGCCGATGGAAGAAGGAGTGGACCAGGGTCAACAGCATGAGGACGGCGCCGATGCTGGTCGCGAGAGTGAGGAACGAACATCTCCAGGGACTGCGCAGTCGTTCGGCGTGTTTGCGCAGACGGTCTGCGACGTAGTCGGAGGCCGACTTGGAGGGGACAGGTTGGTCGAGGGTGTCGGGCTCGAGCGGAGGATTCGACCTGGCGGGCGTGGGCGTGGGCGTAGTCCGCGACCACAAAGTCTTATCTGAGGGCACTGGCACGGTGATGTTCTTCTGCTCTTTGCTGACTTTTCTCTGCAGCTGCTGCGCCGACAGCCGCATTGTGCCCTGATCCCGTGTGGCCATATCTCCTGCTCCACCACCGCTTCCTCCTCCTCCGCCTCCGCCTGCTCCGCCTCCGCCTGCTCCTCCTCCTCCTCCACCTCCACCTCCTCCTCCTCCTCCTCCTCCTCCTCCTCCTGCTCCTCCTCCTCTGGCCTTCTTGTGGATCGGGAGACTGTTGCTCGGCGGCTTGTCGCGAACATCCTCTTCGCTTTCCTCGCTCGGTCGCCTCCTCATTGAAAAGCTATGTGCGCCCGCAGTGTCGGCGTCGCCGTCACGCACACGAACTCCAGCAGGGAGGGAGGGAGGGAGGGAGCAGCAGTAGGGTGGCAGCAATGAGGTGGGTGGTGGTAGCGACAGGTGTGGCAGCGACCAGGCCAGGCGCTCTCTTTCTCTTCCTCTCTCTCTTCTCTCTCTTCTCTCTCTCTCTTCTCTCTTCTCTATCTCTCTCTCTCTCTCTCTGGGGAGGAAATCGCGTGGCAGGCAAGCGCAGGACGGGACGGCTAGAGCTAGACTAGACTGGACTAAGCTGGACTAGCAGCCGCATGGACCCACTCCTCCTCAATGCTTAATCATCACTCTCTAACGGGCGGCTTGGCGTGTGTATCTACTGTATCTAGGCACCTCCTACTTTATACCTATACAGTAGGTAGGTACATCACATTGAACTCTCTAGTTATATACAAGAACAACAACCACAACAACCACAGCAACAACAGCAACAACAACGAGCAATATGAGAAAGACAAGTACATATATGGGACATGTGCTACCAGTACCAGTACCAGTACCTACGACTGACGACATGTAACCCGAGAGCTTATTTCCTACGCTCCGACCTCTCTGCGGTTGTAGCAGCAACATTACATCGTAGGAGGTACAGCCTCAGACAGCTATCTAGTTAATCAAGTCACGTGACACGACCAACCTGGACCCGACTCCTCTCCAGCTTCTCGCGCCACAGCTCCGTCTTCTTCGCCTTCCTCTGCGCCGCCCGACTCTTGACCGCGTACCGCTTGAACGCTCCTCTGGCGCCATGTCGCAACTTTGTAATCATGTCGCCCGCCCGACCCTTGGTGAGGGAGCCATATGCCAGCTTGGCGTCCGCGCCGCGGCTCTTGTTCAAAAAGTCGATTTGCGCATTCGTCGCAGTCGCCCGCCTCCACGCTGCCGATGTGCACACCAGCACCGTCGGGAACGTCTTGCCCGCAAACGTGTCTGCCGCGTGGACGGCATCTGCAAACGTGATGGCTGTGGCAACCGTTTTGGGACGCGCGAGGACGGTGTTGTTCTTCGCGCCGCTTGTCTGCTGTACCCTTTTGGTATAAGTGACGATGAATTGCTCGGGCTGCTCTTCGTCGCGCTGGATTCGGAGGAAACTGCCGGATTGGGTGGAAAGAATGTACTTGGCTTCGTCGATTTGCACCCAGGCATAGCGAGAGATTTGTCGAATATGGCGCTCGCCAGCCGCGTCATCAATCAAGTCATTGACACTGTCGTAATCTGTGAATGTGATCTCGCCTGAAAGATTGGGAGGTACTACTTGGCCGCTTGGTGACAGCGTGCCTACTGCTTGTGCTTGTGCTTCTCGCTCTTGCTCGTGCTCTCTTTGGCGTTTGTCTTTCAGTCTCTGCAACTCTCTACCATCGGCCTCCTGCACGAGTTCGTCCGGGTCGAGGCCATACAGTGTCGGCGACGTCACAATTCCCGTTTCCAAAGATGCCACCATATCAATCACATGGCAATTGACTTTGCCCGGGTGCTTCCGTAGTCCTCGCCCAATCATCTGAACCAATAAATTGCGTGACTGTGTCGGTCTGGCCAAGAGGACGCAATCGATGTTGGGAATGTCCGTCCCCTCAGTGTATATACCGCAGTTGACCAGCACGGGATACTCGCCATTCTTGAACGCCTCCAGCCGTTCGTTTCGGACCTTTTTGCTCGTGTCGCTCGTGACGAAGCGAGCATCCACACCGTATGCGCGGAACATTGCTGTCAAGGAGGCCACGTGCGAGAGGTCGGCACAGAAGACCAGAGTGGACTTTCTCCCTCGTGCTTTGGCCATCCATGCCCCCACAGTCACCGCATTGGTCTTATCGGTGTTGACAGCCTTGGATAGAGCGCCAATATGGAAGTCATCTGCCGATTGTTTGACATTGTCCAGCTTGACTCCGGACTGAACCGTCGTGAGAATCAAGGGCGATAGCCATTCGTCTTGAATCATATCCATGTAATCTTGGTGGTACACAATGTCGTCGAAAGCTTTGCCGAGTTTCACACCATCTTGCCTGGAAAAGGTCGCCGATACTCCCACCAGACATGCGGGACCGACATGTGGCGCATTCAAGAGGCCAAAGTGGTTCAAGATGTCGAGATAGCCTGCTGCAGCGCTGTGATGGGCTTCGTCGACCAGCAACATCTTGAACCGTTGTGGGTCATATCGTGATAGTCGATCGCCACGTGTCAGACTTTGCACGGATGCCACTGTGATATGGGCAAGACCGGTGGCGTGTCTGGCAGCCATCTCGATCTCCACCGTCTGATCGGGGTACAATGCTCGACAGTGCCGAGCGGCTTGCTCGACGAGCTCCTGTCGGTGGGCAAGAATCAGGGTTTGTGTGGCATCTTGCGTGGGAGGCGGCACTCGACTGATCAGATGACTGAAGATGACCTGTCTTGTCTTGTCAGATGATGATGATGATGATGATGATGATGATGATGATGATGATGATGGTGACAGATCGGAACGGGGCAACTTACAGTCTTGCCACTGCCGGTCGCCAGAGACAAGCCTGCTCTCTTGCCACCTGTGGCCAGATAGGCGAGAACGGAGTGTATGGCATTCTCCTGGTACGGCCTCAGGGACACCTTCTTGTCCTCATTCGGATGACTTGTTGGGGATGTGGCCATGGGCCTGGTCCACGAGAGTGAAGGGAGATTTTGCCTTGGCATGCCGAAGGATCTTGGGCTGTGCGACAGCAGCTTCGGCGGTTCTACATATCGTAGGAGCCAGGTCGGCCCGCGCATCGATGTGTCGGCCTGAATTGTGAGATGCGAGATGTTGTTGTCAGATAGGAGGTAGCTCCTTGGCCAAGAGTGAGTCTCGCGGAGATCCCGAGTGCTTGGCAATTTGAAGTTACTACATGTAGACTCCAGTCTGTATTGCACACAAACCACTACCTACGTACAAACTTCAGTTACATCTCTCCCAAGAATCAGACGCCATCATGGTCGAGAGTGGCAAGAGGCAATCTCACCCAAGAAAAGCTCGTTCGAGGCAATCCAGTCAAGAAGAAAAATCAACAGAAAAGGTAGTGGTCGCCTTGACCACCGAATATCGAGACTTGCTCAACGACATGATCGCGGACGCCAGTGGCCGTTCGGCAGGATTCGATCCGGCTCTGAAAATGTCGCGAATAGGATGGTCTACTTGGTCTACTCGCGAGAAAAGCACACTGTTTGAGGCGCTCGAACGACTTGGTGTAGGCAATCTCCCGCGGCTGACACGTGCTGTGGGCACCAAAAGCCAGTACGAGATACAGGTATATATCTCATTGCTTCACCAAGGAGGACTTGCGATGCAGCACGAATCCGCCGCTCCGCAGAAACTCGTGCGTTGGAGCGACGTTTCCGCGGCTTCGGAGATGACTGCAGAGTGTGAAGCCGCACTGAATACTGCTGCTGATGCACTCTCGTCCCGCGTCGAGAAACAGGAGCAAGGCGCAGAATACAGCAAGCTTGGCGATGATTGGCTCATAGACGACATGGTGGCCGAGGAAGATGAGCGGTCGTACGAACAAGCAGTTGCGAGTACAGCCAAAGTCAAAGTGGAAGTGAAAGTGAAAGTGAAAGCAGAAGGGTCTCAAGAAGAAGAAGAAGAAGATGTATCTACCACCGGCGCAGCTGAATCTGCCATGTCAGACCCGACCCATCATCTCCTGCGTCCTGCTGCATTCCTTCACCTATCCCAAACGCTGTTCATGAACAATGCTGAGGACCAGGAGCTCAATTGGCACCACGTTGATCGGATTACAGACCCGACCGACGAACCTGCTCTCTTTCGAAGAGCGTGGGACGACCTTCACGCGCTGACTGTGAGTCTCACACGTCGGCTGGTGCAAGCAAGCATCTTCCAGGCCATGACCCGGCTCCGAGCCCATGACTCTGCCCGAGCGGACTGGAGCCCATTGGCGGCAGTGCGAGGAGTGGATGTCAGATCAGCACTGGAGATGTTGCATATGGGACCAGACTGGAATGAGTATTGGGCCAAAGTGGCACGAAGATGCCGTGTGTTGGTATATAGTGATTCGAAAAAGTACAACGACGGCCGGCCGGGCACCAAGAATGGCTTCCTCCTGGACTACAACGAAGTCGAAGCTGAGCTTGGTATGGACGACCACATGGTTTCTGATCAGAACAACAACAACGACGAGTGGAAAGAACAAGACTCAAGCGACTTGATGGCGGCCGATAGCGACGCATACACGAGCGTGGAGGAAGCTACTTGTACATCTGACGACGATAATGATGATGATGATGATGATGATGATGATGATGATGATGATGATGATGATGATGATGATGATAATGGAGAAAGCATGACAAAAGTCAGCAGAGTGCCTCCTGTCGACGGGTTTCGCAGCACAGGTCCACGCAAACGACGTCTCAGCCCCACAAGCTATGCTCGTGTCGAAGACGAACAAGTCAACGCTCTTGACAGCCGCATGTCTGCGCGAGAAGAAGTCCGCCTGTGGCAGAAGATATTACGTGTCACGCCACCACCGCAAAGCGTCGTTGATGCTGCTGCTGCTGTTGATGCTGCTGGTACAGGTACAGGTAGTCTGGCTTCCGGTATGCACTCCACACCACATGATCATGTTGTGCCTCTGGAGTGGCGGAGGAGCACAGCCACGTATCAAGCGCCGTGGGAGCACGGACTGGGCGTTCCCGCGGTAGAAGATTTCCAGAGAATGACAGCTCGTGGTCATGCAGGGCGGAAACGTAGGCGTCTTGCTGGACTTGGCTCTTTGTTGAAGCCTCATTCTCACGATCCTCCTCTTGATGATGATGATGATGATGATGATGAAGAGAATATGGAAGACTAGTGGTATACCGTATACCGTATAGGTACTGGACATACACAAAGTCAATATTCCGCCCTTGTTCGCCCTCCCTGGTCATTGTCGTTGTCGACTTGTCGTTGGTTCAAATGTTGTTGTTGGTTTTCTCAGATTGGTTAAAAGTCGGCGTGAGTGAGGACATTGGGACGTCACATGTCACATGGTGTCAAATTAGCCAATCCACGCCTCGTCCCGTCGCCTACCTACCTAGTACATACCTAGTAGGCTAGTACATATAAAAAGAGAAAAAACTATTGATTTTTTTTTTGTGAACACGGGCGCGGTATACCTGCTAGCGTGAGAGAAGGGAAAAGGGAAAAGGGAAAGGAGAAAAGGGAAAAGAGAAAAGGGAAAAGAGAAACTCCCTCCCTCTCTCTCTCCTTTTCCTCTCCCTTCTTTGTACCTCCTATTACTGCACCCCTATTAACTACACTACCTCCTAAGTACATACTACCGCCTGCTACAGCGGCGCCTCTCCCGCAAACACGAGTCTCGTAACTCTCTCCCTCTCTCTCTCTCTGTCTCCTTTTCTCTCCCTTTCTCTCCCTCTCTCTCTCCCTCTCTCCCTTTCTCCCTCTCTCGTCGAGTACCAAACAAGGCAATTATTTGGCGGGAAAGGGAAAGGGATAGGGTTTGGCTGGCGCGACCTGAGGGGCTGTTCAATAGCATAAAATCGAAGTTGCCGCAGTTCGAAAATCGCATTCCGGAAAGCTATTGAACGTGCTTAGGGTACGCTGCGGCAAAAAATGTGGCTATTGAACAGTTTTCGCAGTTAATACGAAAATGAACTGCGACTGAAATGCGATTAAACTGCGACCAACTTTGGCAAATGCGATCGCATTCACCGCAGTTCGTCTTGGCACCCCGGATTGCCTAATATAGTAACCCAACGACCTTTTCGCAATGCGATTGGAAATGCGGCTCGAGAGGTACATTGCGAAATCGCATTTACTACAGTTCACCTACCGCTTATTCTATTAGCTACTACTACCCCTGCTTATTCTATCCGTAGTACCTCCCTTATTCTATTGAACAACGTACGATATCGCATTTATCACATTTACTGCGATAGTCCGGCCAAAGTTCATCAAAGTTCATCGCAGTTCATCCGTATCAAAACCGCATTCCAACCGCAGTTAATAGGTCGAAAATCGCATTTAACAGAGAATCGCAGTTACTGCAGCAACTTCGATTTTATGCTATTGAACAGCCCCTGACTTGTCACTGGAGCCCTCGCAATCTCCAATGCCAAAGCAGATACATGTAATAATGCACCCACCCCCCCACACGCCAGCCTCCTGGGTCATTTACAAATCAGGTCACTAAATACATAGTAAAGGGTGTGATGATGATGATGATGATTTACCATTTACCATTCACTATTCACCATTCACCATCTACCAACTCTCACCTCTCCACTCTCACCTCACCTCACCTCTCACCTCACCTCTCACCTGACCAAGATCGGGGCGGATGGATCCGACCACCCTCGTCACCTTTCTGTTCAGAGCTCCTCCCGCCGTGCACGCGGTGGAATTGCTGGGCTCGTGGGACAACTTTCAGCGTCCCTATCGCATGCACCACGATCGTCTACGCGGCGCCACCTTTTACACGGGCTGCTTCAAGTTTGAAAACATCATTTTCGACGGCGACGGCGACGGCGGCGGCGGCGAGAGAGGCGGTTCCCCTCGTACCGGAGCCTTGAAGCAGGGCGGCACCTACTGGTACTACTATCGTCTGAATTATGACTGCGATGCCTACGACCATGGCCAACCCCATACTACCGCCTGTCCCATGATGCCGGGCCAGCCTCTCAATGTCATGCATGTTCCCACCGAAATCCCGGACATTCCCTCGCGCTGTCAGAGCGCCTATGGCTGTGACATTGTAGATAGCACTGCGCAAACCTCCTCCTCCACCACCACCACCACCATCACCACTACTGCCACCACTCTGGACCCTGCGGAACGATATGCCCCGGTGGAAGCCCCTCCCAAATCCAAGGTGCATTCGCGATGTCTTTCCGACGATCAGTTAGCCGGTCGATTGGAAGGCATTCACCGGCCTGTTTCCGCTCCACCGGCGACTGCATCGCGACCAGTCCGGCCTGTTTCAGCGTTCAGTAGACATGGTCGGAGATGGACTCTCGCGGCTGGTATGACAGTCGATCCGATGGACGTGGCCAGCAGCTCTCATCGACGTCCACCATCGACGAGTTCCGATGGGAGTCACCATGTAGACCAACCACCACAAGTATACTCCCCAGCGCCATCACACTCCAGCGACGACAGCCCCGCACTATCATCGCCTTTCTCTCTCGACTTTCCCATGCTGCCGAAACCCGATAATCTCGATTGCATACCCGACAGTAGCGAACAACACCCCGACACGCTCAGCGACCATCTCGCAGCCCTCGAGCTGTCGTCGTCGCCGACTTTCACCGCCACCACCGTCAGCAGCAGCACGGGCGGCAACCACTCTCCCTTTCGACTGTCTGTACGACTCTCATGTGAAGCAGACTCTCTCCTGAGCGAGGAGGAGGAGGAGGCCGTCTTCACCACCACCAATAACAACACTACTACCACATCCACATCCCCGTCCTGGGAACTCTACTACTCCCTTTCCAAATCCAACCTCGACTCGGACAGTCACCACTCTCTTGCAAAAACTATTACATCAAGAACAACAAGAACATCCACAAGAACAACCAAAATTTCTCTTGGCGAGGAACATCCATCATCATCATCACTATCCGTATCATTAACCTCATTATCATCCTCACCTCCCCTCCCCTCGATCATCCCCGAGGAAGAAGGTTCCATGCTAGAAGCCATTTGTAGCGAATTGAGTTTTTTCACTCGGAAGATTATTTAACGGGAGAGAATTGAATGACTACCTACCTACCTACCTACCTACCTACCTACCCCACCTTACTACATACGATACGATACGATACGATACGATAGATATATATGAAGACTGACTAACTACCTACTATACCTACCTACGTCCGAGGGGACTCTGGAGTAGAACAAACATCGCTTTCTTTCGTCCTATCCTACCTAACCAAGTTGTTTGTTTGTTGTGTTTCTAGGAAGCAAGCCCAAAAAAAAAAGGGAATGTCCGTCCGCTAGCGAATTTCGACGTACCTAGGTATATGTTTCAATAAAGCACACGAATGATTAGTAAGCACTGCGGGCAAAGCGGGGAAGGTGAAGCATAGATTAATTGATATAGAAGAAAAGGGTAAAAAAGGGTAATAATCAATAGAGGTAAATAGTCGCTTAATTCTCTATTAATAGGGGGGAGTTAATACTCCTTATATATCAAGAATCATTAAAAATAACTGCCTTAAAGCGGCTGTCCGGAGCAGCCTATATCCGAAATATATAGGCTATAAAGTAGGGGTAATTTCGGCTTTAATAGTAGAACTATTTTAATATACCTCCTTTAGGTTTATTAAATAGTAATAGACCTAATCTACCTATCTATCAAAATCAATAAGTAGCTATAGTAGCTCTTACTCTAATACTCTCCCTAAACTCCTTAAAGGGTTAACTAGGTAGTAGCTTTATTAATCTATTAGCTCTCTACTAGTTAGTTAGAATCTATTCTACTATTAAGTAACTATCTTTAGTCTCCTACCTAATCTAATGTTAATAAATATTAATATACCTAAGTATAGTATAGATTACTCTAGTAGAGTAGTTAGTAATATTAACTACCCTTTAGTTATTATAGAAAACTCTAATAGGGGAAGGGGTAAGTAATTCCTTAGAGTTAAAGGTAGAAGTAATAGACTCTATTAGTTTAGTCTACTAGTATCTACCTCCTACTATAGAGCTTAGGGTAAGAAGTTCTACTTCTATAGTAGATTTAGTAATAGTCCGTTACTTATTAGCCTACTATTCAATAGTAGTACTATATATTATAATAAGAAGCCCTTATAAACTCGTCCGGTTATTATAGTTACTATATAAGGCATCTATATAGATTTCTAATAGTAGGTTGTCCTTCTTACTATAGGAGAGTCTATAGCCTTAGGTATAGAAGAGGTAGGCTAGTAGGTAATTAGTAGTATCTATATATACTTTAGTTAGATTTTGAAGGAACTATAAAAGGATAGTATATCCTTTTGCGACGTTAGGGCGGGTTATAATAGCTATATAGCTAATAGAGCCTACTTTTATCTAATAGGCTTTAATAAAGTTATAGTTAGTATAGTCCTCTACTAATCTAGGGATAAGTTTAGTAGATAGGAGAGGGGTTTCTAGCTAGCGTTATCTTTTATTAATATAGAACTTAATACTAATCCTATTAAGGTAGGTAG
>JH792574.1:71144-87256 GCA_000291705.1 Sphaerulina populicola P02.02b | reverse complement strand
AGACGATAGTAATATAAGTATCTACTATATATATTATCAACTTAGGGATTGTATCGTTTGTCTTCCTTTCTATATCGACAATACTAATACTAATACTAATACTATGCCTCGTATAGCTATATAAGTTATCCTAAATTCTACTTATATATTCGTAGTATACTAAAAGGGTACAGTTTCGCCGCTGCCTCCGCCGCTGTTACTACCTCTACTGCACTTGCATCCGCTACCTCCGCCGCTATTACTACCTCTACTATACTTGTATCCGCTACCTCTGCCTCTGCCGCCGCTACTACTACTAAGGCCGTTACCCTCGAAGAGAGGGTAGCTCTACTTAAACGTCGCCTCGAATACTACGAGCGTCTTATAAAGCTCAAAGATAACGACGACGACGACGACGACGACAACGACGATAACAATAGCGACGACAACGATAGCGACGACAACGATAGCGACGACGACGATAGCGACGACGTCAACGACGATAACGACGGCTATAATAATAGTAACGCTATCGAAGAAGATATTAAGATAGTCTTTAACGACGAAGACGTTAAGATAGTCGTTAATAATAAAGACGTTAAGATAGTCGTTAATAATAAAGACGTTGAGATAATACGTTCGTTCTTGTAGTTATTTATTAGATAGTTATTCGGACGGTTATTGAGTAGGCGACGGTGATAGCGGCGACGGCGACGGTAATAGTAACGGTACGGGCGCGTCGGCGGCGATAGTAACGGGCGGCGACGGTAACGGTAACGGTGACGGCGACGGTGAGGTATAGTGATATAGCGACGGTGAGGTAGTAGTAGTATAGAATGATAATAGATGCTGTATACACAAAGGAAGCTGAAGTGAAATTATTTGTGGCCCGTGGCCACATTGGCGCTCCGTCGGCTTGGCGCTTCCCGAGGTGAGGAAGAACACGAGCGTCGAGCGAAGACGGGCGTGTCTGGTGGTTGAAGTGAATATATCCTCCTAGTGTCCCCTCCCTCTCCCTCTCCCTCCCCTACTAGTCCTACCTCCTCCTACTACAGTATCGCCGTCGCCTTCAACCATCAAAAGCCATTCGTCGTCTGCATCAGAGTGGACCGAGTGCACTGTCGAAACGTCTTCACCGAGTAGTGAGGCCAGCCCCCACAATATACAGTAGAGAGACGAGGCCACACGCAGATATGAGCAGGCCAATTCACCACTCGACGTACCTCAAATGTGGTATAAGTGTGTGTGTATATATATACCTCCTACCCTAGCCTAGGTACTGTAGGTACCTGGTTCAGCGGCCATTTGTGCACTACCTACTACATACAATAGGAGGCACTGCATCATCATTCTCTACTGCTGACTGTGCTCCGCTCGGCTGGAAAGAAAGGCTCGCCACGTTCACCAAGTCGCGCAGCACGTGATGAGCACACGGCAACCAACAAGGGTCTGAGGGAGAACAACCTCGGGACTTGATCGAGCAGCCCCAGAATCTCCCAAGATCCACCTCCAGCGGCTTGTGCACTTTAACCTTTCACCTTTCTTTGGTCCACTCACGATGCTCCCTTCATCCGAGGCCTTGGACGAAGGGGGGGCACGGCATGTGAGAAATGCTTCCTCGGCGAGAACAAACACTCTTCACCACTCCAAATGGCCACTGATGCGTCTGGACGACCGGCGAAAAGAGCATCAATAGGCCGGGCGAGATCGGGAATCCCGGCGTAGGCGTTTACCAGAAGCTGTGTCTCTTATACCTCCCCTATATTAGGACCTACCACGAGCTTCGTAGGTTGTGACATAATGTCAAACCAAATTCCCCCTCTCCGCTGTAGTTCCCATTGATCGTTTTCCCTCCTCTCATCCCGCTACATTCTCGCTCTTCTGCACGAGCAGCTACAATCGACACGCTGGCGGATACCTTGAAGAAGATCGCTTCGTCAGTCGCTTCTGTCCTGCAACCCGCATCGAACCCAGTCGATCCGCCCCTCTCAGGAGCCATGTCGGGAGACGCTGAGCAGCAAGCCTTTGAGCAGGAGGTGAAGGAGGTGCAGCAATGGTGGTCAGACTCACGATGGAGGTACACTCGCAGAGCCTACACTGCCGAGCAAATCGTCTCCAAGCGTGGAACCATCAAGATTGAATACCCCAGCAATGTCCAGGCGAAGAAGCTGTGGAAGCTGGTCGAAGGCCGTTTCCAGGTCAGTCCATCACGTTGTCTACCTTACATATGCAATAGTAGACATTGAGGACCATCCATGCTAAACCACACACACAGGAGAAAACCGCGTCAGCAACATATGGTTGTCTCGACCCGGTAATGGTGACCCAGATGGCCAAGTACATTGACACGGTCTACGTTTCGGGGTGGCAATCGTCGAGCACGGCATCCAGCTCAGACGAGCCCGGTCCCGATCTTGCCGATTACCCATACACTACAGTTCCCAACAAGGTGAACCACCTTTTCATGGCTCAATTGTTCCACGACCGCAAGCAGCGCGAAGAGCGGCTCAGCACGCCCGCGAGCGAGCGATCGAAGCTCAACAACGTCGATTACCTCCGACCCATTGTCGCCGATGCTGACACGGGACACGGTGGTCTGACTGCTGTGATGAAGCTCACCAAGCTCTTCGTGGAGAAGGGTGCAGCTGGGATTCATATTGAGGATCAGATGCCTGGTACCAAGAAGTGCGGACACATGGCTGGCAAGGTTCTCGTGCCCGTGAGTGAGCACATCAACCGCCTCGTGGCCATTCGTGCTCAAGCAGACATCATGGGCGTCGATCTCCTCGCTGTCGCCCGAACGGACTCTGAAGCGGCCACTCTCATCACATCGACCATCGACCATCGCGATCACGCGTACGTGCTTGGATCCACAAACCCGGCTCTGCAGCCACTCGGAGACCTCATGTATGCCGCTGAGCAAGCTGGCAAGGACGGACCCGCTCTGCAGGCCATTGAGGATGCGTGGACTGCTCAAGCCGGTCTGAAGCTCTTCCACGAGGCCGTGGCCGACACCATCAACGCCGGCGTGCACGTGAACAAGCAAGGCCTGATTGACGAGTTCAACAAGCAGGCCAAGGGCAAGAGTAACGCCGAGGCGCGTGCCATTGCCAAGGGTCTGACGGGCGTCGATGTGCACTTTGACTGGGACGCTCCACGCACTCGTGAGGGCTACTACCGATACCAAGGTGGAACGCAGTGCGCCGTGATGCGTGCTGTTGCATATGCTCCTTTTGCGGATTTGATTTGGATGGAGAGTAAACTGCCTGATTACGCGCAGGCCAAGGAGTTTGCCGATGGAGTGCACGCCGCATTCCCCGAGCAGAAGTATGTTTTTTTCTTTCGTCTTTTATTCTGCAGAATGCAACAACAGCAGCAGCTAACATGATGTACAACCTAGACTCGCATACAACCTCTCGCCTTCATTCAACTGGAAAGCGGCCATGCAGCCCGCAGACCAAGAGACGTACATCAGCCGTCTCGCGAGCCTCGGCTACTGCTGGCAATTCATCACACTCGCCGGTCTCCACCAGACAGCGCTCATCGCCGACCGCTTCTCGAAGCAATACGCAGCACGTGGCATGCGTGCCTATGGCGAGATTGTGCAAGAACCCGAGATGGAAGAGGGCTGCGAGGTGGTCAAGCACCAGAAATGGTCCGGTGCCAATTATGTCGATGGTCTGTTACAAATGGTGCAAGGTGGAATCAGCAGCACCAGCGCCATGGGCAAGGGTGTTACTGAAGACCAGTTCAAGTAATCTAGTACGAGCGTCTTTGCATACCTACCTACCTTAGGTACATACATACCATGATGAAATTCACTTCATTGTGTAGGTACCCGGGCATGCATGCATGGTATTTATCACACCAAAAAAGACAAATACCATCCATCCAAATCCAAATCCAAATCAAATCCAAAATCAAAATCAAATCAACTCACAATCCAACTCCACTATCCTTCCTCCCCCGACTTTTACTCATGTGATCACCACCATCACCACCACGACCACATAATCCACACCCGGGACAAATTCCATTCAAGTTTCTCACAAACATATTTCCCTTGCAATTGCGACAAGTAGATGATCTGTTTATTCATTCAATTAACCATTTAACTCATTTAATTCATTCAATTAATTCTTCATTTCTTCATTCAAACGAAAGAAAAAGAAAATGTCGGGAGAGAGAAGAAGATTGAAAAAAAAACATACGTTCTAATTGTGCATTTCTCACAAGGAGTGATAGCGATTCCGCCCAGACAGGCTATTTGGGGGAGTTTGTGGGTAGTGATTGTGGAAGTTTTGGTGGTAGTACTAGTAGTAGAGGTTGTTGCTGTTGATGATGGTCCTATGCGGTGGTAGGACATAATCTTGATAGAAGCTGAGTAGGTAGGTACCTCAGGAGGGAGGTAGGGAGGTAGGTAGGGAGGTATTGTGTCTAGGAGCCTGTTCTTCTTATCGTAACAATAACAAACTGTTTGCAAGGGTAAGGTAGGTAGGTAACGATATATAAGTAGTAGTAGTAGTAGTAACAGTAACAGTAGTAACAAACAGTACAAACTCTCCAGACTTCACTTCTAGGTAACATACCAAACAATATATATATATATAACCTAAAAAATAAAAATAAAAATAAATGATAAACAATGCTATATCCATCTCCCGGGGGTTTGGCTCCACACACCTGGTCGGAACGGACGGCGCCTAGAATAATTGGCTGGCTCTTCTTTCTTCTTGTTGACTACTACTCACTCAGCGATGTACTAAAATACGAGGAGGCGTTTGGAATACATCTACCTAGCTATGTACCGACATCCTGACCTATGCAGCCGCCCTCGGCAGTAGGTTGGCGCATCCATCACACATGGACGCGGCGGATATACACTATCTGTCACTAGGTCACCCAAACACCAACAAATACATATTCAACGGCACGTGCGCATTTGGACAATCGTCCTGGGTATTCAGTGTATAGTGGTGGAGACTGTATGGAGCGCCATCCCCCGGTGCCATCGCCATCTAGCAAACAAATGCCATGAGACCCAATCATACCTACAGCGATAAACCACCAGTAAACGCCCACCCCCCGCATTGCAACGCCTGTGGTAATCCCACGCCATCTTCGTGATAAGCTATCATAGGCGCATCGACGCATTGACCCGACCCCTGGAGTGCTCGCTCATTGTGCCGTGCCGTCCTGCTTGGTCTTCCGGCCTGTCCTAGCGCTTCAGTCCCTGGACTCGACATCCGCAAACCCGACGCCTGCTTTGAAGTGATTAGTTGAACGAAAATCAAGTGCACACACCTGATATTACCACAGTCGCGCTCATCTTCAGCTCAAGTACTGAATGAGCTGCTCGGCATACGAGCTAGTGAGGAAGGCAACTGTTGCAGCTACACCGACAGTAGCACCGACAGCAGCACTTGCAGTGTACTTGACAGCCGCACCAGCGACGCGGCGAGCAACACTGTGCCTGGGAATTCCAACCGCGCGTTGAGTGCCGGTCGCTGCATCAACGGTTGCGATCTTCTTGGCAGCTGGCTCAGTAGCCTGGAATTCATCCGTCTCAGATGCCTTCCGCTTGATGGTGCTGGTCGACGACTGAGTGCACGCTGGCTCGGCGGACACCAGGCTGGTCTGCGTCAGGACTTCGGCCGTATTCTGTGCCAGCAAACTGCCCTGATACCGCTGGTCTTGGTAGGGAGCCCAAGGCTGAAGTAGGTTCGGAATGGACAGCTTGCCCTTGCTGCTCGAATCGGACACACAAGGAGGTACAGTAGTGGTGCTTCCGGACTCGACAAAGGTCTGCGTAGTCGATGGAAGACTCAGGAATTCTACGGGGCTGGCTTCTGTAAATGTCCCTTCTACGGGGCTGCCTTGTGTAAGTGGCTCTGGCCGCCAGGTCTGATACCGCCACGACTTGTCCAACCCAGCTTGCTGATAGATGCTGTCTAGGTCAATGGCAGGTTGTGTAGATGCAGACGTCGGCTGCATGTCCCAGCGACTACTGCCGGACAAGTCAGTGGCCAGATTCGAGCTTGATGGTCCGTAGGAGTATGGGGAGGGATACGTGTAGGAAGATTTTGGGGCTGCTGGCGCTGCAGACGGGCTCTTTGTTGCGGCCTCGTGAGTAGGCTGCGAGCTGCGTACTGGATCGTAACGAGGTTTCCATGCGGCGTCTGCACCTCGGACGAACTGCTCATTCCAGAAAGGCTTCTGCGCGCTGTTATCAAGTGAGTTTCCATCATCATCATCATCATCGTCATCGTCGTCATCATCCTCTTCTTGATCGTGGCTGGCATACTCATCTCCGCCATTGAGTGCCACGAGTGAGGCTTTGTCCAACTCCTTCTCTTCCTCGTCGAAGTCCGCTTCTTCTTCGTCCTCCATCTCGGCATCCGACTCGTCATCTTCAGAGGCGACATCTGGCTCGTCCAAGATCAGAGCACTGCTGTGCTCGACATCGCTATCGTTGTCCTCATCCAAGTCCGATTCGAAGGATTCAGGAATGAGAAGCGACGCGGCGGTGAGTGATTCTGGAACAGTGTTCTCAGGTGCTTGGATTGATGCGCTTGAGTTCACTTGGGCCCCATCATCAAGCCGACTGGCGATCCTTTGGTGCCATTCTGTGCTATCATCAAGATCGATGGACTGCTTCTGGGTACCCATCTTGCTCTGCTCAGGTGTCGTCAAGGCCGAGGAGTGCTGTTGCGTGTCAGTGACGTAAAGGTCGTCTTCGCTTTCAAAGTCAGATTGCTCGGAGTCGTCGGGAACGTGGAAGCCGCGGGTGGTGTCGGAAGGTGATTCAGGTTGCCGGTAGCTTCTGTCGTGTGGGTGGTCAAGCTGAATGTGGTCAAATGTGACAGAGATGCCGTCGTGTGCTTCTAGAGAACGGGGGCGAAGAAGTGTCAGTTGCAGTGAGATATAGAATGAATTGCTGACCGCCGTGTTGTGTGCTGCGTACCGTCACCTCGTGCAACTTTCTCGCCAAACTTGATCACGTCACCCGTATTCAGGGTGATGGGTGCGTGAGGCATCAGGCGACGTCCATTCACTGTTGTGCCGTGCAGGCTCCTCTTGTCGGTCAAAGTGACCTGCCGCCCGGGAGGCTGCCACGGACTCGAGCGTAGTTCGGCGTGCTCGCGGGAGACGACGGCACAGTCGAAGAGGGCATTGTTGGGGCCAGCTCGCATGTCGTGCTTGCTCTTGGAGGCACGGCCGATGGTGTATGTCTTGCCTGGAATGAGGTCGAGCGTGCGGTGGTCGTCGGTGGTGTTGGAGGTGAGCAAGATGCTAGTCACATAGGGCGGCGGCATGTTGACTGTGAGTGCCCGAAGGTCTTGTCTTGCCCGAGCGGACAAGGCAGCGGTGGTGGAGGGGGAGGGAGGGCAGAAGTGGTGGTGGTGGTGGTGGTGGTGGTGATGTGGTGGTGGTGGTGGTGACCAAGTGCAAGGTAAGGGAAGGTACATGTAGGAGAGAGACAGTACCAGGCAAGGTCAGTGATGAGGTGAGTCGATAAGCAGTGAGCTGCCCCTCCTCCCTCCCTCAGTTCCGCTTCGGTGGTCACGAGTGCTGCCTTGTCACTGCACAGCGCGGCCTACCAGGTCCCTCTACCAGCCTTCACTTACTCGCGCGTCGAGATGACCTACTGCCTAGTGATTGACCTCAGTGGTCGTCGTTATCAGCACTGATAAGACTCACGTCTCGCGTCTTCGAGGCGCGTCCACGTGTTATCGGTGTCAGGCGGGCGAGGCGGGGTGGGGTCATGCTTCGGAACATCATCGGCTGCTCGACGGAAGGATACCTATGTGGCTATATACTACTGTACATGCTTATGTAAGGTATATATCGCTGAGGTATGTGCATATATCGCTCCAGGCGTACGTCGGTGTATAGGAGGTATATTATGTATCGTGTATAGTATATCGTATGGTATATCGTATATCGCATTTCGCTGTATAGGTATATATCGTATGTCGCTGTCTACCAGGTATGCATATGTCGCATTTCGCTGTATACTTATATCGCATATCGCTTTGTTGCTGACTGCACATTGTCGCTGCGTTGTTATTGTAAGCGCATTGTCACTGTATATGTACTTACGCATTGTTACTGTATGCGCATTGTTACTGTATGCGCATTGTTACTGTATGCGCATTGTTACTGTATACGCATTGTCACTGTATGCGCATTGTCACTGTATGTCTAAGCGGTACATTCGTGACACTTGGCCACTGTGGGCCTTCGTAAAACTGGCTATGGCTCACATTTGATTTTTGAACCAGTAACCACGACGTGGGAGGTACATACGCCTTCATACCACCGACACATACAACAACAACAACAACAACAACGACAACATGACCGAAAATCGATAACACCTACCAAACGACCTCGCATCCACCATGGAGCTCGAGGACTTCGCCACCAAGGAGCAGGTTGTCGACAACGTCCCAAAGCGCATCAAGTCGCTGCAATTCGGTCTGCTCAGTCCGTCAGATGTGATTGCGCAGTCTGTTGTCAATGTCGCCGACCGGAATCTCTACGATCTGGCTCTGACGCAGGGCGGTCCACGGACTATTACGAAACATGGGCCTCTGGACGGGCGGTTGGGCACTTCAGCAAAAAATGGACAGTGTGGCACCTGTGGCCAAGGATTGAAAGAATGCAACGGCCACTTTGGGCACGTGAAGCTGGCTTTGCCGTGCTTCCACTATGGCTATCTGAAGAGGATCATTGAGGCCATGAACTGCGTGTGCAAGGATTGTAGTAGGGTACTATTGCCAGAGCAAGAGAAGCGAAGCTACCTGAAGGCACTGCGGCGGCCTGGCCTAGATGGTCTGCGCAAGGATGTGATCACGAAGAAGATTTCAGCCGAATGCAGAAAGGTCAAGGTGTGTCCGCACTGTGGGGCATACAACGGTCCCGTGAGGAAAGTGGCAGGGCATCCCATCAAGATGTTCCACAACAAATATGCCATCTACACCAATTCCAACGCCAAAAGCAAGGTCAAGCCACCGGAGATGCAGGCTTTCGAGAAGACATTCGAAGAGGCTATCAAAGTCGACAAGGAAGTGGAGCGACACATGAAGCGTGTTGCTGACGACTTGACTCCTCTCCGTGTGCTGAACATCCTGAAGAAGGTTCCCAACACCGACGTGGAATTGCTAGGAATGGACCCTCACAATGGCGGAAGACCCGAGTATATGATCTGGACTCACATTCCCGCACCACCGGTTGCGATTCGGCCTTCTGTGGCCCAGGAGACTGCGAGTACAGAGGACGACATCACAAATAAGCTGGGAGACATCATCCAGGTCAGCACGCTGATTGCTGCCACGATCAAGGCTGGCCAACCTCTGTATAAGGTTATGGACATGTGGGAGTTTCTACAAGTGCAAATCGCCATGTATATTGATGGCAATCTGCCAGGGCTTGGCAGAGACAGCGCATATGGCAAAGCCATGCGAGGGTTCTGCCAGAGATTGAAGGGTAAGCAAGGACGCTTTCGAGGCAATCTCTCTGGCAAGCGTGTCGACTTCTCCGGGCGTACAGTCATCTCTCCGGATCCCAATCTTGCAATAGACGAAGTCGCTGTGCCGTCTCGCGTGGCGGTCATCATGACTTATCCGGAACGCGTGACCAAGCACAATTATGAGAAGCTCAAGGCTTGCGTCAAACGAGGTGACAAGGTGCATCCCGGTGCCAACTTTGTGATCAAAGGTCGCGATAAGCGGCGTCTCGTTCTCAAGGTAGTTGGCCAGAAGGGAGACCTGAAGAAGGTAGCAGATCAACTAGAGATTGGCGACATTGTCGAGCGACATCTGGAAGACGGTGACATTGTCTTGTTCAACCGACAACCCTCTCTACACAAGCTGTCGATCCTGTCTCACAGAGCAAAGATTCGACCTTGGAGGACCTTTCGCCTGAACGAATGTGTGTGCAATCCGTACAATGCCGATTTCGACGGCGATGAGATGAACCTCCACGTTCCACAGACGGAGGAAGCGCGCACAGAAGCAACTGAGCTCATGGGTGTAAAGAACAACCTCTCCACGCCCAAGAATGGATCGCCAATCATTGCTGCTATCCAGGATTTCATTACTGGTGCATATCTTATCAGTCAAAAGGATCGTTTCTTCAGCCGCAGACATTTCACACATGTGGTTGGGTTTATGTACAACGCCATGCAGGCGAAAGACCCGTATACTGGTAAGGAGTATCCTATCGTAATACCGCCTCCTGCGATATGGAAGCCGCAGGCACTATGGACAGGCAAGCAGATCTGGAATCTGCTCATCAAACCACACCCAGACTACCCAGTCAACGTCAATCTCGAGGCACGACTGAAACAGTACGCGCCTCCTACTCGTCCAAACGATATCCCCGATATGGTGGACACCGATTCGTATCTCGTGATTCGCAATAGTGAGGTAATGTGTGGTGGTTTCGACAAGGCCACCATTGGTGATGGCAAGAAAGACAGCCTGTTCTATGTCATCATGCGAGACTTTGGCGCTGATTATGCAGCCGCAGCCATGACACGCCTCGCAAAGCTATCAGCTCGCTGGCTCGGCGAGCAGGGGTTCTCCATCGGCATCAGCGATGTCTATCCAAGTGACAAGTTGACGAAGAGAAAACTGAACCTGGTCGAGACGGCCTACAGAAAGTGTGATGAGATCATCCACAAGTTCAAGACAGGCAAGCTCGAGCGTAGCGCTGGTTGTGACGAGGAACAGACCATGGAGATCATGCTTTCTGGTATCTTGAGTAAAGTCCGACAAGAATGTGGCGACGCTTGTTTTGCCGAACTGAGTAAGTACAATGCACCTATGACCATGGCCAAGTGCGGTTCCAAGGGTTCCAACATCAACGTGTCGCAAATGGTTGCTGTCGTCGGGCAGCAAATTATTGGCGGTAAGCGTGTCCTCGAAGGCTTCCAGGATCGGACTTTGCCGCACTTCTTGAAAGCCAGCCCAGATCCTCTCGCGAAGGGCTTCGTTTTCGACAGTTTCTTCAGCGGCCTCACGCCTACAGAATTCATCTTCCACGCCATGTCTGGACGTGAAGGTCTGGTCGATACAGCTGTCAAGACTGCCGAGACGGGTTACATGTCTCGAAGGCTTATGAAGAGTTTGGAGGACCTGAGCGCCCAGTACGACCTGACGGTGCGGAACTCCTCGGGCGGTATCGTGCAGATGAAATTCGGAGACGACGGTCTTGATCCTGTGGACATGGAAGGCAACGCCAAGCCGATCAACATGGACAGGACTTGGTCTCACTCCGTCGAAAGCACGTGGGACAACAGCGAAGTCTGCTTGACAAAGGACGAGATCGAGACGTATACCCACACAGTACTCAATAAGGAGCGTGCCAAGCTGGGACGATACACCGATGATGGACAAGCTCTGGAGTATGCAGACGAGCGTGCCAAGAGTACCGACCAGCTCGAGTATTCAAGACAGTTTCTTGACGACGTCACAAACTACGTCTTTGCAAAGACCAAAAAGATGACCAGATCCCATGAAAAGCTGGAAAACAGTGACGCTGTCTTTAGAATCACTCAGTCAGCACTTCAAACATTCTTGCATTTGTGCATGCTCAAGTTCGAGAGATCGAAGGTGGAAGCTGGACACGCGGTGGGTGCTGTCGGCGCGCAGTCTATCGGTGAGCCTGGCACGCAAATGACGTTGAAGACTTTCCATTTTGCTGGTGTCGCCGGCATGTCCATCACACAGGGTGTTCCTCGTATCAAGGAAATCATCAACGCAAGCAAAGTCATCAGTACGCCCGTTATTACTTGCCACCTGGACTCTCCTTACGAAGATATGGCCGCACGTTTCGCCAAGGCACTGATGGAGAAGACGTACTTGGGGGATATAGTGGATTACGTGGAAGACGTCTGGCATGCTAACGGGTGTTACATCAACATGCGTGTCAACTGGCAGCAGATTGGCAATTTGGGGCTTCGTATCGGTATGGAACATCTTCTGGATGCAATTGAGCGAACCAAGGGCTTCAAGACACTGGGCGTGTCTGCGAGGAACTCTGGTTATAACCATATCCGCGTCAACATCAGCCTTCCGGAGAAGGAGCGATCTCGACGTCAAACCTCTGCTTCCAAGGCTCGTATCACCGAGTCGGACGGCTCCGAGCTCATGTTCATGCAAGTGCACTCCCTGAAACGGAAGCTACCTGGTGTCGTGGTCAAGGGTTATCCCGACGCACATCGTGCCATTATCAAAAAGGACGACAAAAAAGATCGCAATGGCAAGGAGCCAATATCTGTATTCGTGGAAGGTTATGGTCTAAAACAGTGCATGACGACCGACGGCGTCGACGGCTACCGGACGAAGTCCAATAACGTTATGGAATGTAGAGATGTGCTTGGCATTGAGGCTGCTCGAAAGACGATTATTGATGAAATTGATGCTGTCATGGGATCCATGGACATCGACCCTCGTCATATGCAGCTTCTTGCCGATGTGATGACCTATAAAGGAGAAGTGCTTGGGATCACTCGATTCGGTCTCGCGAAGATGCGAGACAGCGTGCTACAGCTTGCGTCCTTTGAGAAGACTCCAGACCACCTGTTTGAGGCCGCAGCCAAGATGAAGAAGGACGACATCGAAGGTGTGTCGGAGTGCATTATTATGGGCCAGAGCATGAGTGTCGGCACGGGAGCCATGAAGGTTGTCCGGCCGCTTCACCTTGAGGGGTTGGAGAACGTGGCGAGTACGCTCAGTTTCAGAGCGGAAGTGAAGTCTTCCACAGGTACGAGGAAGGATCGTCTGAAACAGAGAAGGACGAAGCTCATGCCTGCTATGACGAACGGACACGCCGTGGCTGCTGCGGCATAGCACTGGCTGTGGTAGTATAGCGGGGCGTTGGGTTCAGACAGTAGGACGAATGTATCAACAAGAAATTCCCTGCAGCCATATCTCATGGCGCCCACGGGGGGCCATGGGGGAGTCTTTTGATACACTGATACGACACAAGACGACTCAGACCATCCATGGTGACCTACCCAATATGTGACAGACAGTACGAGACGGAGTGATACAACTGGATAGCAGCTGCTGCTTGATATTGGGTCGGCTTCTTCCGACTCTCTCAACTGCAGCAACTTTCGACTCATCAACATCGTTAGACATTGAATGAGTGAAGCAGGATGGAAGTATTTCCCCCTTTGGCACTGCCTGAAATACATTGAACAATCGCACCATATAATTTGCGCCGCCCGTTAATATGCAGGTACACAAGCACAACATATATATAGTGTAGGTCGGGCTTCTAGAGTCCTTCTAGAACGCCGAACCCGTGCCACGCGTGCCTCGGTAGAAGAGGAACGGGAAGTCCTATGCGAGGTGGCGTTCGCGAGTGAACTTTGCAGAGATGCGGGATATGTAGACTTGTTTCCACGTGAACTATTCACATCTTTTCGCGTCTTTCCGGGATGCTTTATACGCTGCAGAATGATGTGCATAGGACTCAGGAGGAGGATCCGGTACAATAAACGCCGAGGATCAACCAAACGAAGCCAGTCGTCGATGCAGGCAACAGGGTCAATGTCATTTTCTTCTATGTACGGTGTAATGTACGACGTCAAATTCGAAAGCGGGAGGCACGGCGCGGTCCGGCGTAGGTCGTCAGTGAATAAAGTCTGGCGCCGAAGAAAAGACGAAGGCGCTAAGAAGTTTTTTTTTTTGCAAGGACAACACTGACAGGTAACTACTACAGCGATGACGTCTCATCTTCTTCTGGAAGTTCTCAATGCTGACAGTGACAGCATTCTCATGACGGACGGCTACGGCAGGCAAAGTCACGGGTAAGACATCATCAGTACTTCCTAGGAGGTATACACCGACCGCAGACCGCATCAGTTTAGCTTTCACTTCTCGGAAGCGCGGCCTGTGGCGTCCGCCAACCTCTCGGTCACTTCACGGCCACTTTGCGGACCTCTCCATCGTGTCCACCCTCATATGAGATCATCTTCCACGACGACGACGACCTGCGCGGAATCGTGACAGCATAGTGTCTTGGTTGCCAAAAAACGCATCGTCAGAGGCCGGTGTGCCGCGTGAAAAAAGCACAAAAAGGTAGGCTCCACCTCTTTTGCGACGTATTTCATTGTACACTTTTTTTCCTCCGATAGACTTTTGCTCGGTCTATATACCACTACTCTTCTGCATCATGCCCGAAACAGCTTCGAGGCCCTCTGCCTCGAGAACAGCCAGTGTATGGAGCAAATACACAGATAAGATTTCCAGGACGCCCTATACTGCCACCCCAGATACCCGATCAGAGGTCAACCAGAAACCAGAGATTGACAGAGCAGAGCATGTGCCGCCGAAAGTCGGGAGAATAGTGGGAGGGCGATTCAAGGGAGAGAACAAAGAAGCTGGTCTGCACGACAAACATGGCCCGCTCACCGAAGTTGACATCGATATGCCACTCACTTTGACCGAGATCGTGGAGCAAGATGGGAAAGAGTACATTGTGCTACGATATGCCATGGGCGATCCTGTGAATCCTTTCAACTGGAGTCCCTGGTGGAAAGGCAGTGTCACGACGATGCTGAACCTTATGACGCTCTTTATCGGACTGGCGACAACAGCATACAGCTCGACCATCAATGACATGACGGAAGAATTCGGTGTATCGACCGAGATTGGCCAGCTGGGCTTGTTCCTCTTCAACATTGTCTGCGCCATCGCGCCGCTCTTCTTGGCGCCTTTCTGCGAACTCGTCGGGCGGAAGGTCGTGTATGCGGGCGCATACTTGTGCTTCTCCTTGTGCTTCATTGGTCTGGCGTTGGGAAAGAATATGGCTACCATTCTCGTCATGCGGGCTTTCCTCGGTAAGTCCATCAAACCACACACACGGCTACTGCTGCTGTCATCGCAGGCTGCTGACAATACAATTGATGATAGGTCTCTTCGGCTGTGTCGGGACGATTCTCGTAGGAGGGACTTTTGACGACATGTATCTGCCCCGCGACCGCAGCAGGCCCATGGCAATGTTTGCCTTCATCGCCATTTTCGGCACCGTCTTCGCGCCCGTGTACGCGGGCTTCATTGATCAACATCTGGGCTGGAGATGGACAGAAGGCATCCAAGGACTCAGTAACATCCCGCTCCTGGTCTGCATCTTTGCCTTTTTTCCCGAGACTCGCGGTGGAACGTTCCTCCACAAGCGCGCGAAGCAGCTTCGTGCCGCAACGGGAGATGAGCGTTATGTCGGCCCAGATGACATTGAGACACCCTCTCTCAAGAGCATGCTCAAAGCATCATCGGTCAAGGCCTTCAAGATGCTCGCCACAGAGCCCGTAGTGTTTGCATTCGGACTCTGGATATCCTTTTGCTGGTTCGTCGTCTTCCTCTTCCTCTCGGTCATCCCCATCACATTTTCGGAGAAACGCGGCTGGAACGAAGGAGTCTCAGGCCTGCCCTATCTCAGCCTCGCCATTGGCACCACGCTCGGCTGGGCGGCCCATCACCTCCAAATGTGGAAATACGAGAAAATCATGGACGACCCCGACCGTGTCGCCACGCCCGAAACGCGCCTCTACGGCGCCATGTTCGGTTCCATCTGGTTCCCTATCGGTCTCTTCATCTACTCTTTCACGCAATACGGCTATCTCCCCTGGATCGCGCCCACTATCGCTCTGGCCCCGATTGCCTTTGGCATCTACTTTGTCTTCGAGGCTACCTACTCGTACACGGCGGATTGCTATGGCGAGAATTCCGGTTCGGCGATTGCTGGCCAAGGGTTTATGAGGAATACGCTCGGTGCTGTTTCGCCGTTGTTTGCGAGCCAGTTTTTTCATAATGTCGGCAGTCAGTATGCGGGTCTCATTTTGGCTATTTTGGGGACCTTGTTGAGTATGATTGCGTTTGTCATGTTTCGGTTTGGTCCTACACTGAGAGCAAAGTCGAAGCGTGCGAGGCAGTTTTAAAAAGAGAGAGAATAATTCTTTTTTTTTCTTTTCCCTTTCCTTCGTGATTGGGAATGAAGGAATTGTTTCGAGCGTTGTAGCGTCGTCTTTTGTGTATTATAAATTTAGTGGAATTCGGCTTCAAAAGAAAATACAGACACACACGCTCTCTTTCTCTCTCTCTTTCTCTCTCTCT
>JH792574.1:60267-70810 GCA_000291705.1 Sphaerulina populicola P02.02b | reverse complement strand
TCCCTCCTCCTCCTCTCTCTCTCTCTCTCTCTCACTCTCTCCCCCTCCTCCCTCTCTCTCTCTCCCTCTCTCTCTACCACCCCCCCTTCTCAATTCCACCAAAACGAAACGGAAAAACTCGCAGTCACACTCTCCACATAATGCCACCAGCCCAATGGAATATACAAACACTCCCCCGGCCCCAAAATCGCCTCTAAATATTCCGCCTTTTCAAATTCAGGAAATTTCTTCCTTTGCTCCGCTTTCGCTTTTGCTTTTGCTTTCGCTTTCCCTTCATCATCTCTCCCTTCATCACCACCACCACCACCACCACCACCACCACCACCATCATCATCACCACCACCATCACCACCACCACCACCATCATCCCCATCATCCCACCTTCTTCTTCTCCTCCAAACCCTCACATCCACCAACGACGTATTCCCCAAATCCACGCCGGCAGAATCCACTCCCGCAGGATACAAACAAGGTGTCCACACCGGATCATACAGTCGAAGATATTTGTACCCGACGACTTGACACAGAATATTATGGTAGGCGTCGGTGTGCAGAGGAGTTTTCGTTCCGGCGGGGCCGAGCCAGGCGTGGAGGAGTGGGGCGTCGAGGGGTGGTGATGCGATGGTGTTGTTGGTGTTGTTGTTGTTGTTGTTGTTGTTGTTGTTGTGGAGACCGAAAGTTTTTGCTGCGGGCGAGTCGAGGGGCGGAGGTGGCGGGAGGGTGTAGCAGTAGTCGGGCGTGGTGATGTCGGATTGGAGAGAGGGGATTTGGGTGAAGAGGTTGTGTTGGGCGAGGTAGCCGATGGGGGGATGAGGATGTTTTTCTTGTTGTTGTTGTGGAAAAGGTGTCAAAAGATAATTTTCTACAAAAGTGCCAAAGGGCATCATTTTTTGCGTCCAATTGGCTTCAGTGTAGCTACTGCCGATTTCGACGGGGACGATGCGGTTGCCACCGAGGGTTTTGGAGTGGAGGTAATTGATATCGTCCCAGTGTGTTCGTGCGGGCCAGTGCTCGAATGTGTCGGGGATGATGACGGGAGTGGCTGCAGATTCGAGGTGTAATTGAAACTCTTCCAAGTCCCAGCGGCGGCGTGCGCGCAGAATAGCGTGTGGCGTGTCCAGAGGAGGAGGCTGGGGGGTATGAAGTCTTCGAGGCTCGCGGGGAGCGTCGGTCGATTCGGACTTGACGAAGAATTCCAAGTGCGTCAAGGTATCTTCGATGAGATGTTTGCGACCAGGTGCGCCCGAGATGATGACGGCTCTGTCCACGACATTGCAAAAATCCGCCAGCCAGTCGTTGATACTGGGGCTATCCAGACGGAGCTTCTGACGCTTGGCAGGGTGAATGGTTGCAAATGAAGCTGTAGGTGAATCCGAGGGATGCGCTCTTCTTTCAGCCTGTAATTGAGTGATTCGCTCTTCCAGCAGCCTTGCAGCAAGATGAAGACTGGCATCTTCGTACAGTCGCCGCCAATGAGTCGGGACGTTCTCGTAGGGATAGGCGTGCAGCTGTTCCGTGGCCTTTGCGAGAACATCTTCGGGACGATCTGCTATGATGGCGAGAGTGCTACGCTTGCAAAGTTGTATACAGTCGTTTGGCACTGCATGCTCGAGCTGCTCCAGGATGCGATTTCTCAAGCTGTCGAGGAGTGCGAGCCCGTCATCTGTCTCACGCTGTTTTCCTTCATGTGACGTGGCCATGTGAAATATGAGAATGTTGAGGTTGCTGAGTGGGATTCCAAGTGAGGTGTATGTGTCTCGGACTGGCGTGCCGTGCCGAAAACAGCACGGACGAGGAGACGACATGACCTATTTATGGAGATGAAGTGAAAATGAAAGTGAGATCAATCATCCCGAGTAGCATCACTCTACACAATAGCAGTTCCCCTGGTGTCTCATTCTTCTAAAATTTGTTTCCCTAGTCTACCAATCATGTATATGATTTCATTCACCATCAACGTCAGAGCTCTCCAGTGAGTGCTATATGAAGACCAAAAAAAAATCACATTTCAAAAAGTGATGGAGCTCTCTAGCAGCGGCGTCTGAGAAGAAGAACCGACAAAAACAGGATACTCGCACTGCTGCAACTGCCACTGCTGATGCACCACGTTCCACACCGAGAGGTCTCTCCTGGAGATCTTGATGGTAGCGCGCTTCGTCTGCTCAGGCTCCAGAACAACACGATCAAAGCCACGGAGTTGCCACTTGGGTGCAGTCGGAATGGAAGCATAGAGTTGAGGGACTTCGGCTGCTGCGACGCCTCCCGTATTCGTAATGTCCAGTGTCACATGGAAGAGCGTCTCCCACAGCTCGGGGTGGCCGCCTTGGGGAATCGGCACGTTCGCAGTCGGCCATTCGTGCGTGTTGCTGCTCACGGGAGTGATGGCGAGGTTGGAGTATGTGAAGCTGCTGTAGCTCAGGCCAAATCCGAACTCGAATCGAGGCGTGACGTTCTTCTGCTCGAAGTAGCGGTAGTCAATGTACAGCCCTTCCGTAAAGTCACACTGGGGAAAGGGACCAGATCCAATGGTCGAGTTGAGCAGACTTCCATGGTCGCTGTCCCTCCTGGCGACAGTGAAGGGCAGGCGTCCCGATGGCCCATCATCGCCGTAGAGCACGTCCACAATCGAGTTTCCCGACTCTTCTCCCGGCAGCAACGCGTAGATGACTGCCGTGACGTTCTCGTGCTCGATCCACTCGTCCACGACGCGAGTCCCAGCACTGTGCAGAACCACAATCGTGTTGGAGCATTTCGCGGCAACATTCTTGACCAAATTGTCCGAGAATTCGTCGGTGAGACGAGTCCGGTCGAATTGTTCGGATGAATAGGCATTGATGAAGACCAGGCACGCATCTGCGTTGGCGTACACTGTGGGATTCTCACTCGCAAAGTCCCATCGAACCATGCCTCGATCCGCCATGACTCTGCGCTGAATGGCATCGAAGGGCGAGATCATGTATGAAGGTGTGCTCGAGCCACTACCTCCGGCGGTAGCGAGAGTGCCATTGAATGTTTCCCAACCTGAAAAAGAAAAAAGAACAAAGAGACGACATGAGTTAGCAGACGTCTCGAGATGTGGCATGGATAGAAAACTTGACTTGCCGAAATTCACATCATAACCGCCTCCATATCGCGAAGGCGTGGTCCAGGGAGAGTCTGGGGTTTTGGCATCATAGCCGTAGATATTGAGGAATCTTGGCTTCTTCAATGGCAAAGCGTGATTGACATTCTTGACCAACACAGCCCCAGCAGCCCCAATCTTGCGAATCAGCGCGCCATGGTCGCCACGAACATCGATGATGGGATGTTGCTCGTCATAAGAGTACACGCCCACTTCGGGAAAGCCGGCATCTTGTCCCAGGTGATACCACGCCGCGAGGATGCGAGTCACCATGTCGTTGAGGCGGCTCTCTGCCACCGAGCCATTCGTGACGGCCTGCGTCAGATTGTCACCCCAATATCCTCCATCCCCCATCACGAGATCCAAGCCAGCATTAGCAGTTGCAACGCCCGACATTTGCGCATCCCAGTCGGATACCACGAAGCCTTGGAAGTTCAACTCTCCCTTGAGAATGCCGTTCAACAGCTTAGAATTCTGGCAGCTGTACGAGTTGTTGACGCGTTGATACTAGAAGCCAAGCCAAAAAAGAGCAAAAAAAAAGGAAAAAGAAAAAAAGAATCGTTAACACGCTGTATCGATATCAGTGGGACAGGAGACGCGGGGGGGAAGCATACAGAGCACATAGCCGAAGCAGCACCAGCTTTGATCGCACCCATGAACGGAAATGCGTACAACTCGTGAATGGTCCGATCATCTGCGTTACTGGAAATGGCTTCCCCCAAGTCTCCAGGGATCCTACGATATTCTTGCTCATTGAGGAGCCAGTGCTTCATGGTGGCGATGACCCCAGCGGACTGCAGCCCCGACGTGAGCTCGTACATGCCAACCGAGGACAAGAACGGATCTGCGCCAAAGCCCTCCTGTGATGATGGTCAGATTGGGAGGGGGGGGGGGAATAAGTGTTTTTCTTTTGATCCTGCTTTCGCTTTCATCAGGTCCATGAAAGTACATATACTCACCCAATTGCGGCCACCACGAGCAATTCGGCCCAACGGACCCGCGACCGGCAAGAGAGCCGAGTTGATACCTTTGCCACGATATTCCTCACCCAACGCCTTACCATACTCGTACATGAGCAGCTTGTCAAAAGTGGCACCGACCGTCAGCTGCGCAGGAAAAGCCGAAACGAATTCTTGCCCTCGGATACCATCTGGCGCATCAGCATAGCAGGCAGCAGGAATTCCCAGGCGAGGGACTTTGCCCCCATTACCCACGCAGAGCCCTTCGTGACCGCGAGTCATGTTGACTTTTTCGACTAGTGTGAGCTGCTCGACTATTTTGCGTGCTTTGGCATACGCTGCTTGCCATGCTGGGTCGGTGCCTCCATTCCCTTGGGCTACGCAATATTAGTATAGTGTTGTACAATGAATGGTACCCCTATATCCTAGGTGAGATTGTGCTGCACTATTGAGACGTACGTGATGGGTACACAGGTGGGCTTTGTCCATATAATGGGACTTCAGAAACATTCGTGTAGGTGAGAGAGTGGGCAGTCGAGGCCCACGAAAGCAGTGCGGCGGCGTTGAGAAGAAACGACTTCATACTTGCTGCTTTCCTGACCGTCTTGACGAGGAGGAGGAGGAGGAGGGAGGAGGATGAGGAGAAGGGCTACGATATATCTACCTTTCCTACAGTTCCTCCCCTCCTTGCTGAACAGGACAGAACAGGACAGGACAGGACAGGGTACGATGTCGAGTAGCACAGCAGCGTCATGTTCGCCTACCAATACATGTATGTTGTACATACATGTACGTAGCTCGCCGCCTGCCTCTCTCCACTCTCTATCAATAATCTTCCCACAAGTGAGTTCCCGCATCTTTTTAGCCGGGCTTTTCTCGTCCTCAACGTGACAGTATCAAGTGTCAACACAGAACTCCGAGAACTCTGAGAGGTCTGGGTAAAAACAACAACAACAACACCCTGATAAAGTCTCTCCCTCCTATCTCTCCCTCCTATCTCCCGAATACAACAGACTTTTATCAGACGGGTTTCGGGTGAATAGAGACCGCGTCTCCTGAAAAGTACTGTAGGCCAATGTCGTCGGCACTCGGTAGGCGGGGCAGACTATCGGTATTAATATAAATATCGTATGTATATATCCCCGACCGATTTTCGATTGCCGAGCGGTTCTTGTTGTCAAGCTATTACTTGCTTGCTTGCTACTCATTGCTGCGTGAAGTCTTCTTTATTAGTGACTCTCTTCGTAGTAAGTAACAGTAAGGTACCGTACTTTAGGTATGTAGGTACCAGGTAACATTGTAATAAAGGCTTTTCTTTCGCAGGGGACTCCCTTTCGGTTTTGCCCTAATTGTCTTGGCAGTCGTCTATCTACAGTACAGTAGGTGCTGGCCACCGGCCCGGCCGTGTTCTATCTCGGCCTGCTTTGTTCTTCGGCCTCTTCTTTCGGTCATAGTGGTAGTGGTAGTTGGTAGTGTAAGATAAGGTAGGCATAGAAGGTTTGGTTGAGGAGTCTTTTCTAGGTAGAGAAGATGTTGGATAGAAAACTTTAGTACAGGCACATACCTGTATATATGTACCCCTACGAACGTACATGTATATAGACCTACCTATAGCGAAGCAGTTGCGAATTGCGTTACGAAGCATAGGTAAGGTAGGTAGCATATCCAATAGCTTCAACTTCAACGAGAGCTCCTACAATGCGACTCGGATGCCAAGGAGAATCTATACTGACGGCTTTCCTTATATTAGCCTTCGTATCAAGGCCTACGAAGTCGGAACTCCATCCGTCTCTGCACCCTCCTTCAACCAACCAGGTGGCCTCGTAATCTTCGTCAAGTGATCTCCATTCAACTCCTTCATCACTCTCCCCAAGCCTTCATGGCTATAATCCTTATGATTCCACTGATCCTTATGATACCGCACCTTCTCCTCGCCATCCACATTCTGCAAAGTCAAGCTCACCAGACTATTCACAGCCTTACGAACTCGGATCGCCTTGATCGTATACTCCTGTCGCAACTTGAACACGATTCGAGCATCCTCTCCCGGCGCTGCACGAGGATTGCGAGACGCCTCGGAATTCTCTACTACTTCTGTCGCGAGCGTCTTGGAGTCGAAGAGCTTGGGTATACCGTACCATTGTCCGGCGATTTTATACCGTGTATCGCAGTAGGACCAGGGGTCGTCGTAGACTGACTCGGCAGCGTAGACTTGCAAGTCTTGTTCGCCTGTTCCGCCTTCTTGGCAGGAGCCCGAGTAGAGGTTGGTAATGGACGTAACGATTGTTTGACGGGAAGGGGAGAGCGGAATGGATGATTCTGGATGAGGTTCGTAATCGACGTCTGTGGGAGCGTTATGGCGTGGATTCTCCTTGTTGTATGTGAGCTTTTGCGGGTTGGATATGGGCTCAAAGTTCTTCTCCATGTTGGAGGCGTGGTTTGGGGACGGCATTCTTGCTCAACTTTGCTAATGCAGTCTTCTGTGATATTTCTACCTATAATATGCTGTGTGTCCATGTAAGGTACCTGTAGTATGTTGCACGCGTCGCGTCAAAGCGCGTCATGGATGTCGTCAAAGACCTCAGCTGCACGCCGGTACATGTCTCTCCGTGTTGAAACCCGAGATGCCAGTATATAAAGACATGTTTTCGAAGCATAAGCTATCTCCCTACCTTAGATATGCAGACTTGTAGAAGTAAATGAACGACGACGTTAGTTTCTGTCATCAGGTTCATCTCCGGGAGAGCCATTTCGGGATATGTCATGTGATTACATAAGTAATGTAAGACATGACGCTGACGCATTCATTCGGAGCGCATGCCAAGACATAACGAGTGCAGGTCAAGAATTACGAGTGCAGGCTACTTTTCTCACTTTTCTCTTCTTTCCGAATTACTCTGTCCAGTGTCAATAGGTTGGATGACAGAGCCCTACTGTCTACCTCAGACAGAAAGAACAGAATAGCTCATAAGTTCGGAGATTTGACTGAAGCAGCACTGATTGTTTGGGAATTTCTTCTCGGTTCTTTCCCGATTGTGTTGCAAGCTCAGGCATTTCTTTTTTGGAACGCCCGTTCTCTCCTTTTTGAAACGCAGTATATCCCCTGCCTTCATGGTGGCTTCCCGCAATGGCTGCTCGGCGTCTCCATCGGGCCTCTGCATCGCGCTCATGCAAGTCCCGGGCTTGGACGTGATTA
Source organism: Sphaerulina populicola P02.02b (assembly GCA_000291705.1). Lineage (NCBI taxonomy): Eukaryota > Fungi > Ascomycota > Dothideomycetes > Mycosphaerellales > Mycosphaerellaceae > Sphaerulina > Sphaerulina populicola. Next base: position 63,534 of record JH792574.1, on the reverse strand, counting down.
AAGTTCCAGAGCGAAGATCCACTACTCTGGAAGTGCTTCCGTATGATAAGCCGCGGTTGGTGGTTTGAGGAAAAGCGAGCAATGTCGAAATGACATCTCGCTTCCTCGCTCAATCTTCCTCGTGAATGACAATACCGGTCTCTTCCTCCTTCATGTCTTCGTCCACCTGTCCTGCGCCATCATCCTGACCTCCAGCAACCACCTTCTGCGGCCCCAATCTCTTCTTGATGCCCTCATCCGCTTTTCTGCCTTCGTCATCCCCCGATCCTCCCCCACCCTTCTTTCCCTTGCTCTTCCTCGCCTTCGCCTTTTCCCTCTTCGCCCGATTCCGCTCCAGACGCTCTCGGTCCTCCTTCTCTCTCGCTTCCTTGTTTTCGCGAAACACCCTCTCAGCCTCATCCTCCTTGGTCTCCACCTCCATCAACCTCTGCCTCTCATATTCCCTCCGCCTGCTCGCCTTATAAACATGAAACTCGCCTGATCCCGCACCAGCCGAAGAGCCCTGGACGTTGGCGACGATTTCGGGAGGGGCAGCTAGTGTTTTTGGTTTGCTGGATGCGGATGACGGGATGATAATTTCGCGGTCGGGGTTGGCGAAGAGTGCTTCGACTTGGGATGATTGAAGATTTGAAGGGCCGCCTCCGATTGCTCGTTGTTTCTTGGCAGGGCGGTGGGAGCGCGAGGAGATGGAAGTGGGAATGCTTTCTGGTATGTTTTCAGACATGGCGAGGGAGCGACAGAGTTTGGTGGGGATGAGACTGTGTCGCGGAGAGACAAGAGTGGTATCGTTGTGGTCGCGCAATCTTGCTGTATTGATTGTACAGACTAGAAATGGGTGTGTCGAGGTTGTCGGAGGGTTCGTGTCGCGTAGAAATGGAGTTGGGGAAGTAAGTTGCTGGAAGTGCAGGCTTGTATGTCCGCTATCTCCGACCGTGCCTTCGTATCCTCGCCCTCTACCTTTCAGGTAGCAACAACAGCATCAGGAAGTCCACACGAGAGCATCAAAATGGTCAAACCACGGCTCATCATATTGATTAGACATGCGCAATCCGAAGGCAATAAGGATCGTCAAATCCATCAAATGGTGCCCGACCACCGCGTCAAACTGACCGACGAAGGGCACAAACAGGTGCGATATACCTGGTACCCTGTTCTACGAGGTATATAGACTGACTAACAAGACAGGCAGAAGAAGCTGGGCGCCGACTACGAAGTCTCCTGAAACCCGACGACACGCTCCAAATCTACACGTCCCCCTACCGCCGAACACGGGAAACGACCGAGGGTATCTTGAAGACACTCACCGCTCGAGACGATCCCGATGACCCCACTGCAGCGCCTTCACCCTTCAGCCGCGAAAAGATCAAAGTGTACGAAGAGCCTCGAATACGGGAACAGGACTTTGGCAACTTCCAGCCATGCTCTGCCGAAATGGAGAGAATGTGGCGGGAACGAGCGGACTATGGCCACTTCTTCTACCGGATTCCAGACGGGGAGAGTGCAGCAGATGCTTACGACCGTATTTCGGGCTTCAACGAGAGCTTGTGGAGACAGTTCGGAGAGGACGAGTTCCCCAGTGTCTGTGTGCTAGTCACCCACGGCTTGATGACGAGGGTGTTTTTGATGAAGTGGTATCACTGGAGTGTCGAGTACTTCGAGGATCTGAGAAATGTCAATCACTGCGAGTTTGTGCTGATGAACAAGGATGAGAGGGGCAAGTATGTGTTGGAGAATAAGATGCGCACGTGGTCGGAATTGAAGAGACAGAAGCGAGAGGCCGAGGCGAGGGCTGATCCGCAGAGGAGGAACACTCTATCAAGTTTCTTGACGCAGCAGAAGCAGGACAGCCCCAAGATTCCGCCAAGGAGGTGGGGAGGCTGCAAGGATGGGTGTAACCACGAAAACGACAAGTTTCCCAGGAGAGCCGGACAGCACCAGCAGAGAAAGCAGACCCAAGAATTGGTATTGCCTGCCCCATTAGAGGCGCCCACAGATGAGGCCGCGGATACCCCCATGGCCCATGTCGAAGCGGCCGCCGATGGGGCGAACATCACTTCCACGACATCCGCACCACAAATCCTACTACCATCAAGACCAAAACCTGCCGTACCAGAATACTTGCAACCAGGACGTGATGGTGGCGGCCTGTCTCGAGCCAATACTCCGCACGAAATGAATGAAGATGAAGACTCCGACGAATACTTCACCTCGTCCAAGAGTCGAACTCTGCCAAACGCTGTGGGCAAGGCGCCTGGCCGCCAAGCTACGCAAGATGACATCGAGAGATGGACCCGGGAAAGCGGCATGAACAGTGATAAGAGGGCTGATCCATTAGGTGATGAGCCGGGAGACGACGCGGAAGACGCTGAAAACGTCGAGAGTGCGGAACAACAAGATAAGAGTTTAAGAGGGAGCGTGTACTGAAGATGATGAGACGATGCCAGCGACGACAGACCACAACTTTATGAGATGAGACCTATGACGAATGTCTGTGCTACGAACATTACATACATGTATACCGAGAATACAGCTATGCCCAGTAAGCTGACCCGCGTGTCACGCCGCCAAGTGGGAAAGAAGAGCAAGCCTCATGCCATCGATGATTCTTCCCGAGTAGCTTTTGAGCTCCTCTACAATAAGAAAGCCCTCGCTATAGATTATCAACCAGCGAACAACAAGTGTCTAAAAAACACAACTCAAAAAGAACTCCATATTAGAACCAAATCATCTCTAGTCAAATGATACCCCTAACAGTCATCTTGTTGCAAAGAGTACTTAGGTAGAATACCATTCAACCTAGACCGATCCTCTATCAAAAGCGTCTTTTCAAACACAATAACGGACAAAAGTAAAGTACCTACCTACCTAGGTAACATGAAGTATAGAATATCTCTCTCCCCCTCTAGGAAGGTATAAATACCTCTACAAAGAACAGCAACAATAAAAGCGAAAAGCGAGTATAGTAGGTAGTAATACTAGAAACTTAGTATAGAAGGTCCTTCGTAATATGTCCTACGGGCGGGCCCGTTAGTAGTACGGTATCGGCCAGTGTAGGTAGGTTCCTTTGCGCCTACGGCGGGTCCTTTTTTTCTTTTGTTTTTCCTTGTTTTCTTTTGTTTTTTTTTCCCTTTTTTTCCTTTCTCTCTTGTTCTTTTTTCCTTTCTCTCTTGTTCTTTTCTTTTCTTTTATTTTATTTTATTTTGTTTTATTTTATTTTATTTTATTTTATTTTATTTTATTTTATTTTATTTTATTTTATTCTTTCTT
>JH792574.1:27623-52503 GCA_000291705.1 Sphaerulina populicola P02.02b | reverse complement strand
GTTGTGTGTGTGTGTGTGTGTGTGTGTGTGTGTGTGTGTGTGTCTAGGTAATGTAGAGGCAAACAATCAGCCAATGAGAGTAATGACCACAATAAGCATACATGTCCCTAAGAAAGTGAATACAGCACACCATAGTAATACGCACAAGCGATATGCCATAAGGAAACATTCAAATCTTCACGGCTATGGACCTGCTGGAAATATGCGGCGCCTCACTTCTTCGACACTTTCTTAGACTTGTTCGACACTTTCTTGGACTTCTTCGACCCTTTCTTGAACTTCTTCTTCCCCCTCATCATCATCTTCTTCTTACCCTTCTTCTTCTCATTCTTGAGTGTTCTTCTCGCTACTGCTCTCGCGAGTTTCATCTCTGCTTTCGTCCACGGCTCTCCCTGTTTGCTAGCCACCGCAACAAGCGGCACATCCTCAACCCCACCGATACTCGCTCTCTTCATGCCCTTCTCGGCCTTCCGCGACTCTGTCAGAATCCGATGCACAAGCGTTTCTTGCTTTGCAATCTTGGTCCGACTGTGGCTTTTCGGCTCGACCTTGGAACACTTCTTCGCTTCACGCTCCTTGTGCATGGACTGTGCTCGCGGCTCACGGACGTTACCCGTAGCATCTACGACTTGGTTGGTTTGCGCAGTGAGGCTGTCATCGCCGACGGCATCGTCGACAATTGCAGGCATGGCTCGACTCTCTGCGTTCTCAGCCTTCGACTTGCTCTTGGATGCCTTCTTCTCTTTCCGTTGTCGTAGGTACTCCTCAATCGTGACACCCTTCTCCCATGCCTTCATTTCTAGATCCCTTTGCTTTTGCGCCGACTTGGCCTCTTTCTTTGCCGCTTTGGCTGCGACTCTTGCTGCCTCAGCTTGATCTTCCACCAACTGCTTCTCCACACAAGCATTTTCAGATGATGTTGCGCCGTTCTGGACTTCTGCCTGATCGCCGGGGGAAAGCTGACTGATGACGAACACTTTTGCGACCTTCTTCAGCTGTCGAATTTGCTTGTCTTCCGAGTACATTCGCTGTTTCGCAGAGGTCGTGCTCAATTCACCCCCGTCGCCCAAGCCAGCATCCTTGAAGACTGCGGCAACGGTCTCCTCTCCGTATAGGTCGACGACCGACTTGCTCTTCGCCGACTTACTCACAGCCCCATCCAGCAAGTTGCGCCTCTTCGCTTCATCCACAAACCTATCCACGCTCTTCCTAACACTCTTCTTCAACCTCCTCTCACCCTCAGTCTTCCGCCTTTTCCCATTCTTACTCTCATACCCGCTATCACTCTCTTTATCCTCGCTCCTCTTCCTCTTCCTCTTCCCCTCCTCCTCCAGCTGCAAAGTACCACCTTCACTTTCGCCCTTCACGAATCGTCCATACAGGCCACCCGCGAACATTCCCTTCTCTCGGACCTCAGCCAAGGTACTCTTCTTTCCCGTTCCCAGATCCTTGAGCCCCGAGTCGTAGGCGCGCATCCACCACTGATCGCTGACAGCGGCATGTTTATTCAGTCCCACGCCCAAAACATCCACTTTCTTGGAGATGAGGAGCGGTTTGCTGAGACCGCGAGAGTCAGAGCCGTTGTGGGAGTCCAGCGAGCCCGAGCCAGACCAGCCGTAGGCTTTGAGGAGCGCTTCGGCATTCATTGTGTGCAACGGTGGGTCAATACTACTCGGAAGTGGTTGAGGCACAGAAAGAAAATTTGAGCCGAACCCAGGTCAGTCTTGGCGTCTGATCCTACCTTCTTGAGGTACCTCCTAGGTTTTTTTAAGCTCACTAGTGACAGACAGTACATGTACCAGGTACAGACAGCATCAACACGATACTCTTTCATTATCATCTACCACAAAATCTGGCGGTCTGGCTACATTACATAGCTACAAAGGGTATATTCAAAACAAGTCTCGCTCAGAAAACGCCGCGCTGATGTCTGCTCAAGCTGTGCCGTCGATGTCCGTGATCCTGCAGCAGAGAACACATAAATGTACCTCCCATAAAACTCACGAGCCATTTACTCCTTCACTTCCATATCAGTGCTGTGGTCCATTTTTCATCATTCCCGAATAGTGCCCCACTGCCTCGCCGGCCCACCTCTCTGCATGCCGCCTCTCTGTGGCCCTCCCAGACTCTGACTATACGAATGTTTAGCTTTGCTGGATTGCAGACTCTGCCGGACAATGGCCGCTGCTGCCGCTGCTGCTGCGAGACGTTCTTTCTGCCTGCTTCGGTCTTTCAGGTATTTCTCCGCTTCTGGTCGCATTCTCAGAATCCTCAAAATCATATCGTCGTTGGGATCTGCTTGTGCTTCTTTTCTCTTCTCTTCTTTCGCCTTGCGCATCGTACCCAAGTTCCTGCTCTGCATTATCGACTTCGAGCGCCCTGTGCCACCAAATGCAGGGGAGAGGAAGCCGGCGGGCGCTGATATGCGGTTGGGACGATTGGCTTGTTCTTGTTGACGTGCTGCAGTGGCGGACGCCATGGCCTCGGAAGTGCGGATAAGGTTGTCTGTCGACTCGAAGTAGAAGAAGTTGAGATTCTGAAGGTCGTGGTACTTTGGGCTTTTGAGTACGTCCGTAGGCACGCCATCTGCCATGCCAGACTCGGGATCCATGGCATTGAAGAATTCGAAGAGGGTCTGTGATACTGGTCAGTAGCTTATAATCATCTCGGCCTTCGTCAATGCTTACCTGAAGCCATTTGTATACCACGTCAACTTCGGTCTGGGTGAGTGGTCTCTGTAGTGATACCTTGTCGCTGAGCGGTGGCACTAGCAGTCCCTCAATCTGGACTAGAACTTCCTTCCACAGCCTGGTCATGACCATGGTCATCGAGCTTTCGGTCAGTGTCTGCTTCATAATCGCAAAATTATCATCGAAATACTGCAGCAGTGGTTTGAGTGCGTTGTTAGCTTGGTCGACAAGTGCAGAACCGGTTGGTGCTTGCGCTGGAAGTCCGGCGACAGGCGCAGATCGGCCTTGGACCTGATTCGACACCTTGGCAAAGTAGCCACGCATCGTATTCATCGATACGCCAGCAATAGCTGCGGAGGTCGAAGTGTTGGTCAGACCACGTAGAGTCCGGCGCGACAGACATTGCTGAATATATGCCAATAATTTGTCGGTAATCTTGCGTGTCATGTCACGCTCAGTACGCTTCAGAGTGCGGAAAGCTTTGCCAAAGTAGAACTGAATGTCGTCCCGCTCGCCCTCCATTGTCACGCGCACCAGCAGACGGCCTTGAGTGTCGAGATCGAGCCAGTATTCGCGCGGAAGATAGTCGTTAAAGTGATTGGGGTCTAGCTTGAGACTGGTGCGACCAAGGCAATCGTGATCACCAAGTGCGTCCCAGTCCCACACTGTCGCGATGATATTCAGAGGACCTGTAGTCAAGATGTCGATCGTCTCGTCCCAACGAGGGCTCAGCGACTGGTAGACGGTTCTTGTCTTGGCCAGACGTTTCTGATACTCGTCGCCGAGCACCACATAGGGATCGCTTAGCCCGTTCATGTCTCCTGCCTTGAGATCTTCCGCTTCAATGATCTTGATTGTGAACATGAACTTATTTTCGCCCCGCTTTCGCACATGCGGTGGCGGCGGTGGTTCATGCTTCTGTATAGCTTGCACACAGGCATCGACGTTCATCTCCTGCTCAACCTTATCAAGCTGAAGTGTTGCAAATTCAATGTTGTTGATCTTGACAAAACTCTCGGGCCAAAAGTTGAAAGGCTCAATCTTCTGGCTCAGGCTACCGGTAACCCACGCGTCACGAGCAGCTGACATCCACTTTTCTCGTTGCGTCTGTTGAGCACGAGCTTCTTGCTCTGGCGTCTGTCTGTCCATTTCTTTGGCAAACTTGGCCTCCAGTAATTCACAGTACCGTGCCACACCTTTGCCGATGGACTTACTAATGGCTGTCATAAACTTCGCGTATTGCAAGTCGTTGTCCCAATTGAGCCTGAGTATCCGTTCGATACTCTCGTTGAACATACGATAGATATCGACCACGCTCTGCGAATGCCGCTCGTCATCAGATGGCGGCTCTCCGCGCTCCTTCGCAGCAGGCTCCTGTCGTATCTGGAAGTCGTCGTGCTCGACCGCGCTTTCGACCCAACCATGTAGCTTGCTATCAGTCAACTGTATCCATCGCCAGACGAATTCTTGCAAGTGATGCTCAATGTCGAATGTAAAGTCCCTTCCAGGCAGAGCTTGTGAGTATACAGCACGAATCGCAACCATTTCGCCATACAGGTCGAAGCCGTCTTCTACTGGCACTTCTTCATCCTTCGACTTGGTAACCTCCATGATTCGAGCAACAAGTTCCTTGGCGTCACTCGAGAATGAGGGCAGAATTTCTTCGACCAGTATAGCAAGTGGCTTCACTCCCAGGACCTCCGGCGTCTTCCTAAAACGCTTCTGGATCTTGTTGCACATGGCTGTCACCGACTGTCCAAGTTGAATCACGTTGTAAAATTCCCAGTTTGCCGAGTCGTCCGGTACGTTCTTTGCAAGGAGATCGTGGTATTGATCCCGCGCTTTTGCACGCAATTGCTCCGACATCATGCTAGCAAACGTCGCCATATCTTCTGCATTCCGGTGGAAGGATGGGTCGGACCAGATGTGCTGATCCAGTATAAGCAAAATGCTCCCAATCGGAGGCAATTTGTTTTCGTACGCATGCTGGAACATTTCATAAAACTCTCGCAACAGAGCATCCTGTAGGCCATTCAAGACGGTCTGTATCGTGGCAAAGTCTGTAATGGTCCATCGGCTTCGGTCGTGGAAGTCTGCGTAAACTGACTGTCCCTTGCCCTTTTTCACTTCCGGAGGTGGTGCCTTGGCGAACTGAAATGCCATGTCTAAGGTGTCAAGTGATATTTCTTGGTTCTGGTACTTTTCTCTCATCACGTCCAGAAACAGGACTAATCGTGTGAAGGGCGGCACTCGCCATCGTTGTGCGATTTCATTGAGCAGATCCTGCGTCTGTGGGGAGAGCAACTTGGTGCCTTCTCCCGTTGTCTGCAGGTCTTCATCTTCGAGGTCCGCTGTCAGCGCAACCTTCAAGGTTTGTCTGTAGTACGCCCTGGTATCGGGCGGAATGAACGTGAAGCTGGCATGAGTTGCGTCCGTTGACCCAGTACCTGAGTCGTGGGGTGATGAATCACCCAAATTGAGACCGCTCATGTCCACTGGCTGATCCAGCGCATAACCCGAGTCAAATTCGCCGCTCTGTTTCGAGAGTGACTTGCCGAGCTCGCTATACATGCCATCGCCATGTGTCATTGGGGGAGCCTTGTATTGGGCTAGGCTGCCGCTCGAGCTTTTGGCTAGATTGGGATCCGATTGCAGTAGAGCCAACATGAGTTGACTCAAATCGCTAAACTCGCCTTTTCGCCAGGCCTCGTACGCGTCGTCCAGATCGAAGTCGTCCTTAGAGAGCGTCGCTCTGGTGTTCAAACTCATGTGTGTCTGGTATTCCTTCAGGTCTCGAAGTGCTTCCTTCTCTGTCCATTGTTCTTTGTGTGCGTTGATGTCGTTCTGCGCCTGCACTGTTGGCTTCGAGAATATCCTGCACACTCTGATAACCAGCGGCATATCCTTGACTTCGTAAGATCGGGGCACTTCCACCTCGACACTCGATCCTCCTTGTCCGCCATTCCTCTGCTTTTCGTCTGCAAGGTCCTGGTCGTGCTGCAGCAATTTCGTTTCCAGCGATTTCAGCCTACTTGTCAATTCTGGTCGGTCTCTCGCCCACTCGTTGTTGGCTAGTGTGCTACTGATGAGCCTCACAAACAGCGCAACATGGCGATCGACCATGAGCTTCCATCCATCGTCATCAGGCGCCTTCCCCAGCTGCAATGTCCCGGTCGCCTTCGAGAAGAAGATCAACAGGAGGTCTTCCACCTTGCGATCTTTCTCCATGCTCTTTCGAAACGTAGGGTTCTTGAACTCGTTGAGAAACACGCCGAAGGTCCGCTTGACATCATTGTTGTTGAACTCGGGCATCCTCTCCGTACCCGTCAACACGCCGGTCAAGCGTTTGTCCAGGGCAGTCATGAAACCGTGCGGGAACCTAGTGCTCTTGCTGTCCCGGATCAGGCTAAAGTCCTTGACCATATCGTTGATTGACGTCGAGCTCCGCTGGATGGGCTTGGACGTGTTGGCAACATGCTGCACTCGTTTCTGCCGCGGTTGCAACAGATATGCCAGGTAGGCGGCGCGCAGAGCGTAGAGGTAGACATCGTGTTCGGAGACGTGGGCAACGCGTTTGACATGGCTGCCGCTCATGTTGCGGCGCAGAGTCTCGCGCGTGGCGGCATGTGAATTGGTGCGCCGACTGTTGGTCGACGAGTGTATGGACCGTCGTTCCATGTTCTCCCGTCTCCTTGCTACCGGAGTTCCTTAGTCAAGGGGTCGCCTCTATCTCGTCTCCCTCCGAAGCCTCGTATGCTGCTGCTGCTGGTGCTGCTGCCCACGTGTTGTAGTGGCCGTGGAACTATGACAGCAACATGGATGCAGTGGCAGGCTGGCACTGGCAGCGATAACCTGGTCCCGCCCACTGGTTGCCCTCTCCTTCAGCCGATGATTCAGGTACCTTATTGCTGCACCTCCCGACCGGCTTCGTATGCAAGCTCTTTTCCTGCTTCTTCGCGGTGATGCTCGGAATATGTGCGCTCGAGACGTGAAGACGGTTCGGTGTGATATAGAATATGGTATGGCAGCAGGATGTGGTGGACAGTGGACAGCAAAATCGACGGCACATTGCTTGAAACAACGTACAAACGACCTAGTTCCGCCTAAACACACTTGGCGCCACACGAGTGGCACACGTTCTACGGCGGGCGCTAGTGACATCACGCGATTTCACAGTCTCATAAATAGGTACAGGTATCGGTCCTACACTACATGTACATGTACCATATGATTGACGCACCTCAATCTTATAAACAACCGCTGCTTCAGCGACTGTGCGGTCCCATGTCTGCTCAACGTATCCAGCACCAAACTCGGTAGTAATTCGCGGGCTAATCTGGCGATAGGAATTGTCTTTAACTGCGAGACATACCTCCTACTCAGACGCCGAAGCCCTCTTGTTCGAATTGTCTCGTGATCTTGGGTCGTAGGATGTCTCGAATTTAGAAGACTTCTAATGAAGGCAGATATTTTCGTCTAAGGGATGTTTCTCGCGAATATCAGACATTCGGAACTTCCCCCGATGCACGTCGAGTCTCGCTTTCCAGGTCTTCTTCTTCTTCTTCTTCTCTGCGAGTGACGTGAGCAAACCTGCTTGAAACTTCTTATTGCCCTAGCCAAAGTCATCACAGAACAGTCGTAGATATTGTTCTGGCGACTTGTTGAGCTGGAGGCTCAGGTACTACCTCCTAGTAGATCACGAGTAGGTAGTAGTGATTGGAGCCCTCTTGCTACTGCAGCCGCCCGACAATCTGATCAACCACCCCCGATGAAAGTGGAGAGAGATCAATTACATTCAATGCGTAAAGCACAGCTCTCGCTCAGTACACATGCCTTGTTTGCTCTACTCTCTCACATTGCCTTGACTGCTCACTCACCAAGTGCTGCTATGTCTATTGCGGTTCAGGGATGACTATCCACCTTCGCTTCAATAGCCAATCACGAGTGACCAGCCCAGTCAACCACTTCTTGGCATCACATGTGATTCTGTCACATGCGTTCACGACGCCAGCCTCTCCATTGCGCCCTCTCGTACCTCCTAACGCTTTCCACATCCTATACCGCATATTATTCAACTCCACCGCCATGCAGGCACTCGGCGACGACCGTATCAGATATTTCGACAGCACGTAACATATCCGTGGTACATAGCCGTGGTCACCTCACTACAAGCACACTCCCGCCATGAATACTGCCATCACCATGAATGCCTCCGATAGCGGTCCCACTCCCTCGAGTCCCCTTAGTTCCGCCAACGCAGCAAAAGCCCGCTTGACCGAAGAGCAGAAGAAGAAGAACCATATCGAATCGGAGAAGAAGCGGCGCGAAGCAATTCGTCAAGGCTTCGACAGGCTCTCCACCCTCGTGCCGGGCATGCAAGGGCAAGCTCGCTCAGAGGCTATTGTGCTAGCGGCCACAGTCGAACACATGAGAGCCATGTTGGCACAACGGGAGCAGATTGCCGCTGCGGCGACTGCTAAGGGGTGGTCGAATGAGCAGATTGGACGATATTATCAGCTTGCGGAGATGGAGGCGAGGCAGATGGAAGGTGTGCCGCTGCAACTCAACTCAGCGGGCGTTCCGGTTGCGAATATGCATACAATGCCCCAGGTACAGGCGCAGATCCAGAGTGCAGGAGGACAGCGGTCTCTGGAGGCAAGTACAACTAGTCCACATGCTCCTCCGGGCGCACCTACCACTGCTGTGAGCAAAGGTGGTGGAGGTGTCGATATGCCGGAGAATGGTGTAGGTCGTAGCGAGAACCACAGCGACAGTCCAACAGAAGCAAAACCCCGAGAAGATTGAGCGGTCTTCCACAGACTGTTATGCCGCATACAAATACACGAACACACAAAAACATGACAGCGTGTAAAACAAAGAATCTCAGCCGGCAGTGCAGCCCGCCAAACCAACGTACGATAGCAGTAATGAAGCCTTCGCCGAAAAAGAGAAAAGACCGAGCGAGCGCAAGCTGGACACTGCGGGCGCAGGACTGTGCAGCAAGGAAACCAGCCGAGGCAGAGGGATCAGGAAGTGAAAACGATCGATTGGCAGCGGGCGATGAGAGCGAGCATTGCGACAAATGGTCACAACAGACAACTCATTGGCTGAAAAAGAGCGTTTCCTCCGTGAGCGAGACGCTCGGCCCCGAGATTCGCGGCTCGGGGATTCTGTGTATGCCGCACGTATTCATGAGGCTGCAGTTGGAGAGATAACAGTCAACGATGACTTGCGTGACTTAACAGAACGGGCTATGACGATCTCTTCGCTGCCTTCGATGCCGCTCAGAGTCGGTCGAGATCAGGATATGAAGGAGAAATTATGGAAGGTGGCATTGACCCACTCGTTGAAGCTCAAGATGAAGCAGAGGTTGACCTATAAGGTAGGCAGGCATTGAGCTGGATGTAGACGGTGACCTGAATGCGCAGATTGACTCGGAGGGAATGGAGCGGACTCTTCAATCTTCGAGGCGAGAAGCTACCACTCAGCATGACGATGAGCTCGAGTCCAGAGTCGATGCCTCCCGGTCGCAGGAACGAGCAGTGCAAGGTCCGCAGTATGCGTCCAGTCGAGCCGACATTACCAGGAGCACTACCAGGAAGCGCAATGTCATCGAAACTTTGGATGCTGCGATAATTTATTCAAATTCTCATAACGAAAACCCTGGGTAAAGTGGCATCGAATTTCTAGTCATTTAACATTTTGCCGTCTTTAGCTAAGGGCTTTTTCGTATATATTATGCTGCTTCCTCGTCGTTTTGCCAACCACCGACGACTTCGTAACGATGATGAAATCGAAGGCGAAAAGAAAACATAAGAGTTCGGCGGCAATGGGAGATGTGCTGTTGACTAGTTGATAAACTCAAGAGCCTGCCTGGAAAGCCAATTCGTCAAGGAATGAATATGCATACACTCCATTTACAGAGTCTCCCCATGCAAACAGGTGGATCCGGAGAAGCATAAACCTCGGCGGCACCATTGCCATCCAAATTTTCTTTGCCTATGCCCACTCCTACGGCAGAGGGCGGGGGACTCTGATGAAGACCTCCTGAGGTCCACATTCGTAGGTGATCATCTTCGATCCCAGCTATAGCCCAGCTCTCGAAACATTCTACGATCTTCCTCGCTCCAACCATGATTGGTAACACGAGACGTCACAACTTCTCCTTCCGTCTCAGCAATGTATTTGCAATTCCATTTCAAGTTCTCGACGCGTTCCCACAGCAATCCACTTCTCGCAAACCGGCTCAGCCAGATCCAGAAGACGCCAGAGACGGTGGCGAGCTGCTGCAAATGATTGTTGACGAAGCCTAGACCTTGTGGCGGCTGTCCAGCGCGGAGATCCGGTTCTATCTCAAGAATTACCGTCTCCAACTGTAATGGTCTAGATAGAGGCTTTCCGCGGGACAAGTGGGGTCCGAAGCAACAGTATTGCCGCACCAGATGGAATATGGCCCGAATGATTGCATTGTCCGTGTCTGGGGAGGCGGATGTCAATGACGACTCGTAAATGTGCAATAGTCGGATGTTGATTTGCAAGCTGGTAATCTGTTGAGGATGCGAAGGAAGGCGTTGCCATGTTGCTGTAGATGTGGTGGAGGACAAGTTGAGGTCGACGACAGCGGGTTTGATATCAATCATTTGGTTAAGTGCGGTAGTTTGCGCGAGTTCTCGAATATCTCTGTTCGTCGTTCGGCAGCAGAGCAGTAAGGTGTACCATACTGGTCGAGGGCATTGAGCTGCGTAGTTGAAGAGGAGGCCTCCCTCTGCGTTGTTGTCGTCGTGCTCTTGCTTTGCTGACCTTTGAATTCCGTTCGCTTTGTGTTCTCCGAGGTCATCAGAGCTGTGCAGAGAGTCACGCAACGCATGTTGATAAATGATGTCTCGAAGCTCCTGAGGAAGGCTTAAGAACGGACTTGGAGTTGTGGACGCCATCGTGTACGCATATAGCACAGGACGTGTTTTCGCGATGTTGATCTTGCCAGTAAGGTGGGAGTACGGACGACGGAAGGGCAGAGAGCTCGGCTGGATCTCTCGCGACACCTATTCGCATTATCTGCAACGGTTGCGCCAAGTGTTCATATCCAATAATGTCGCAAATGAACGGCACCCATGGAACAAGAACAGCTGATGTGAAGCTTACCCCTCACGCCTGCCCAGCCATTCGCGGGACCTCTATTGATATATCCGAGTGCTGCCGTAGAAACCAGAATATTGCATATATGGTAATGCGGTCAAGGAGGAGCCGGATATGTGGAGACTGCGGCTGATCAACAAAGTGCTCACATCTCGTGAAGCTACCACCTACATGTAGGTATGTAGGTGTAGGTATAATACTCGAAGAAAGTGCCAAGCCATGCTATTCGACGTCCACTGCGTCGCGGTCGCGCTTAGAGTGAGCGCAGGCCGAATAAGTCATAATGGCCAGTATGAGCTGGAGCCTTCTGCTCGTGTCTGAGGGAGGTACCGTGAGAACATCTCTTACGCTACATGTACCTAGGTACCTTGTGTAGCAACTGGAAGCATTGCAAGTGCTGGTCCAGCTCATGACTTGAGTCGCCAAGCTATCTTGGCATGATGTGTCACGGAATATAGGTACCTGGTAGCCATGGCCGTGCTGTAACTTGTTGTTGTTGGTCGATCCCTCCTCAGCAGTGACCATGCATACCTACAGGTATTTGCAAGTGCTGTCTGCGATATATGGCTAGCACCTCAGTGGCCCGGACAGTCTGTCCTTGTTCCATTGAGGCTGAGCCGGCAATGGGTCAGTTTCACGATCAATTCGAGTCGACTCATCCCAATACGCTACCAGCACCACCAGTGCCTGACGCTTCAGGTCAGACAACCTGCTATTGTACCCAAATATGCTGATGGAAGCAAAATTTACCATGATCAGCACAGCTCCTTGTCTTCGGGAGCAGTAGCGCGCAACAAGGAGAGTGATCAGTCTGGTAAAGCTCGAGAGATCTTTACAGGCAGATGTTGTTGTAGGCATACTCGGATCCAAATGAAGCACTTGGGCAATACCAGTAGTGGCAAGCATCGCGAGCAGGTCACTGGGCACTGCCACAGACCACTTAGATCCAGAACCGAGCTGTTGCAGACTCTCCGGAGGCAAGGAGTGGTGAGAACATCAAGTCGCAGTCTCTTCCCCCACGCATGATTTCGATCCATATCCCAGGTAGTCTCTTGTGCTTCGACAGAGACCTCGAGCCATATCAAAAAGGCGCCACTAGGACACATGTCCTCTGTCCGCGCGAAAACCCTGAATGGCTGGCGGCAACACCAGCAGTATAGTCTTCACGTGGGCGCTCTCACACGCACTGCGTAGCAGAAACATGTCCTTCAGCAGATAATGCCATCATTCTCGACCCGAAGCTCCTCGTGGCCTTTGCCGTCCTTCGTCTTGCGCCGTTTTTCATTCCTTTTACGCCTCTTCTCCTCCCTCTCTTTTTCCAACTGCTCCTCCGTTGTCTTGATCCTGGTCTGTAGATCAGTCTGGTCATGCACCTTCTCCGCCTCGAGCTTCCGCTTCAGATAGTCGAACCTCTCCTCCACTTCCTCTAGTGTCGCTCTCCTCACTTCTCCGCTCTCACCTGTTGCGATGAGATGCTGCTTGCTATTCAAATGCTCCACCCATTGCAGATTGTCCTTGAACGTCAGGTCGCAAGCATCGCAGTAGAAACCAGCGCTTTTGCCTCGCTTGCCTTGTCCTGCTCCAGCAGCAACGAGTGTGGTCTTGCCGACCTGCTCGGCCACATTCAGACGCTGCTGCCGCGCCTCGGTGTCCTTGTGATCGGTCGGCGTCGAAGCACGACGATGATATTTCTTGCCTTCTAGAGCAGCTTCATATCGCGCCTTGCCTTCCTCTTTGATCTTGGCGTCGCGATCGCGCGCTTTCGCTTCATACTCGCTGCGATCCCATGTCCGACGGAAAGACGTGTCGCTGGCGCCATTCGACGCGCCATATGCGCCTTTGCGGTCAGCCATGTCCTGTCGGGTGTCGAGATCGGTGTATCGTGGCTAAGGGGATGCCCAGAAGAAATGTCTTGGAAGTTGCATAGCCAAGCATCGAACAATAAAGGACAGGGAATCTTCTTCGATTCACTCTTGCCCTGACTTTCGTCACCACCAGCGCGCAAACGACACATTTGAATTTTGAAACCTTACAGATACAGGTACTGTATCCTCTTCTACGCTATGGACAACACGTCACGACTGAGCAAGGCTGTTGCTCAACACTTTATCGATGCCCTGGACACTCGCAATTTCGATGTTTTGCCTTCCCTGTTTACCGACACTGCTGGGTGGTGGGTGATGGGAGAGCGGAATGTGTCTTGGGGAGGTTATTTGCGGGCTCACGAACGGATTCCCCTTTGCATGCGGATGCTGGGCCAGTTTAGCCAATACTCCGTGAAGGCGTTTAACATCATTGCTGAAGGTGTGCAAGTCATGGCGGAGCTGGAAGTCGTCTACTCGAACCAAGATGGCAAATCTTATACCAATTCCGTGGTCATGGCCTTTACGATCGACTCGCGACAGAAACGAATTCTACTTTTGCGAGAATATCTCGACAACCAACAGGTCATCAACTTCATGGAAGCTTCGGGAAGTACGGCTGGATCGGTGGACAAGAATGCGGTTGGAATGTGAAGAATGTTGGAAGAGACAAAATTATGATTCAGAGAGAGAACTCCAGTCTGTTCCCGGCAAAGTCACGCGCAAAGAAGCGCGATGGGTACTCAGCACCTTTGGCACCTGAGTCGGCTTCTCCTGGTTTATCTGCTTCTTGTGGCGCAGCCTCATCGCCTCTTTCAAAGTGCTCCCAAATCCGCTGCCGGAGTTGCAGCAGAGCTTCTGGCGATTCAATCTTGAAGCATGGATGTCGGGAGGACTTTGTAGCATTGGAGTTGTTCTTATCGAGCGCTACGTGGACCTGCTGCCCAGAAGAGCCAATGTCGAACCTGGTTTTTCATGTCAGCAAGAAGTCTTGTAAACAATCATCTTTTCTTCTCGCTTCCAGGCATTCTTACCAAGCTAAAGTTCCTTTCTGCAGCTCGGGGACAGCTCTGGGTTTGAGGCCAAGCGTCCCACTATAGAACTTTTCTGCGATCTCCAGCGTGCCGGCAGGTACGAGCAGATTGACGTGTGCAAGTCCGGAAATCATGATGGCTGTTGTTCAATTGCGGGCGAGGCTGGTCGCTATTGTGTTGTGCTGTTCCGCGTTAATTTGGGGTTGTCTTGTTGTCGTTGCCTCGTTGAGATTCTTGCCGAGAAATACCTGTCCTGAAAGTGGGGTCGGGTCGGTGAAATTGCAGTTGATTGCCGAAGTGAAACTTCGGGAGAGCATTCTGTGCAATGGAGCGGCATTGTGGTCGTACTTACAAGCTACAACGTTGCAGATCTCTCGATTCTATCTGACTATGAGCGCAGCCATGGATATGACCTGACAACGCTCAGCCAATCTGAAGCTGAGAACATTCGAAGAGTATGATAACTTAGGAAAAGGCAGGAAACGGGCGAGCTTGATGCATGGTCCTGCCCGCACTTCAAGCTACTGTTATGTACGTGGTGTGGCAGATGCTCTGTGCCGTCGCGTGCCTAGATGTCGTCGAGGCAGGACGATAGAAAGCTAGAGGGCAGCTGCGAATATCGCGGTAACATCTGCGTGCTTGTGTGATCTGCATCACCAGTATAAGATATATGTGTGCTGCAGGACTGTGAAGAAGCAGCGGACATGCGGAAGTAAGAGGTCGGTTTCTAAGCCCTGGGTGGTGTCCCAGCCGCCCGCAGACAGAGAGTACCCTTTATGCTGACGTACTGCATAGTCTGAAAGGTCCTTGGTCACTGTGAAATAGTGCGGTCAGGTTCATACTCCTCGGAAACCAGGAGCAGTATGCTGGCCGGGGATGTTATAGCTCTAGCGCATGAGTAGACGTCCCCCCAGGCGCAATCCAGGTGGAGCTAAGTCCTGATCAAGGTCATTTGGTGGCACGAAGTTCTTTTTGCCAGCATGCAAGCCCAGGAAGGCCGGTCCTTATAGTGGCCACAACATATGTAGGTCGAGTGAGCACCATTGCACTTCCCCAGCACATGACATGCGTATTTCCGTAATTATTGCCAGGTGTCTGGTCGAATTCGCAATCATGCAGATCTCAAGGCATCAATTCAATCTTGCTTGGTCAGGCATATTTGACCTGTGGCTACCGATCACGGTGGACTGCCACACAGATTCGGACGCAGGCGCTGTCGTTGCTGGTGCTGCTGTCAGAGTCGCTACATCTCGCGGCACACTTACGGGTGGCCGCATACTGTCAGCTTTTTGGTACCGAAACAGAAGTGTATGCGTGGGCCAGCATATATGCTATGCGCTTCAAGCGCAAGCATTCGCACCAGCGCGGGTGGACAGAACAGCGGTGTTGACTCGTAGCAGCCTCCCATTCGCAGACCTATACCACAACGCTTATGGAAGACTGCATTTTGAGCAAGGAAGGTAACAAATGACCGTCGTTGCCGTAGCGGGAATGGCAAGATGAGCAGGGGCGTCTGCAACGCCTCACACCGAGAGAAATGTGACTTCAGTTGCGCTCCGCAACATTGGGGGCGTCGTGACGGCCCAGGGGGCCTGTGACCTGGCGCTCTTCGCGACGGCGCGCTGCAAATCGATGCACATGCAGAGCGTGGCTGACACAATCCAGCGGTGAGGATCAACCGAGATGTGGTATGTCCGACACAGGGGACGCCTGGTGACCGAACGACGTCGGTGGGCGGAGTCGAGAGTGAGTGTGGGCGAATGGCCCGAGATCGCCAGAACATGGTCTTGGCGGCTGCAAAGAGCGCCTTGGAGAACGGAGGTGGAGGTGGAGGTGGAGGTGGAGGTACCGCTTGCAGGCATCGCATCGCATACACGGGCCCGGCATTTCCTGGGGCTGCGAAGGAGGTAGGAGGTAGAGTTCGGAGTTAACGTTGGTACAAGGCGTCGTCGTGGTGCGAGGGTGGCGGTGGTGGTGTGGACGGCGAGGCGTTTCGGCTCGGGAACGTCGGCGCCGCATCCCGCGATGACGCCGATGCCGAGCAAGACATGTCTCTCCACGCTGCTTTTTCGTGTTTCGTGTCTCGTCCACTCTCCGCCTGGCCTGCTGCAAGCCCGTGGTTCGCATTTGACTCCATTTGCATGGCCCACCACTCACCACTGATCATCGCCGCCTTCCATCCCCCTCCCTCCCACCGCCCCCACGATGTGCCTCCCTGGCCGATCCGCTCTCCTTCGAAGTTCGCCGACGTCGAACGACAGGTCGTCAGCTCCTGCGCCGCCCGCGCTCGACCGCGCATCTGGGACGGAATCTTCAGACTTCAGATGTTCTCGTATGACAAACCCTCTCGCGGCGTCTTCACCAACCTTCGAACGGAAGCTAGGCGGCCATCGCTACCGAGATTGAAGACACGCCGAGCGGTACATGGTTGCTTCGTCGGCGTCATGACTCTGGTTACAGCGTCGGATGATCCTCCGAGCAATGGAACTACACCACCACCTGCCGCTCTGCTGAGCATACCGTGCCACGTTAGCCTACCGGAACTTGACTGAAATGCATCCTGCCACTGGTGTCCGCGATGCTCGAGCGAAAGAATGGTCTCTGAACGCCAAAGATGGCAGTTTTCGCATCCTTGTGCCGACTTCAGACACGCCTTCAGCGCGACACCTTCCTGATTTGGCTGTTCGGACCGTTGATAGACCTCCGGCAAGACGTTGCTTTCCTCTACACTACCAGGCGCCCACGCGCCATATCATCTTCAGGCGGTGAGGGAATGGGAATGCCTTGTGTTCTCGATCATCTATACTGCATCGCTTCCGTACGTTGATCACCTGGTCACCCATGTCATGCTGTGCATTAGATTACCGGTATATGAGCAAGAAGCAGACACCCGTTGGTGTCCGCGCATTTGCTCCTTGTTTTCAGCAAATGGTCTACTGCCCAGACGCTTGTTGTCCTCGACTGCAGAACCATGGTTGAATGCTGTGCTGAATATCCCGTTCTACTGTCTCATCAACTGTAGATCT
Source organism: Sphaerulina populicola P02.02b (assembly GCA_000291705.1). NCBI lineage: Eukaryota > Fungi > Ascomycota > Dothideomycetes > Mycosphaerellales > Mycosphaerellaceae > Sphaerulina > Sphaerulina populicola. The sequence goes on along the minus strand of JH792574.1, from coordinate 35,755 downwards.
ATCAAGGAGTACCGCCAGCAACGGACCACGAGCGACGGGACTTGAGCTTACGCGCAAATCCGAGCCACCTGAGCAGCAGTTTCATTCACGCCTGGCCTATCACTGGCCATCAAGCTGTGTTGTGCTCTCTTGAAAAGCTGTAGGCTATTCTTATCAGCTTTGCAATACTACAACGCGGCGCGATGAGAGCTGACTTCATGCCACCTTCTCGAGCGTGAGAAAGCATTGGTGGAGCGTTCTAACTGTTATAGAACATCAACTACCTCCCAGCTGAAAGTTCGAGTCCGCAAACTGCAGCTAAGTATAGCATGCAAGAGTTAGCACTTGCCAGTGCAATGCTTCCGATTCCACAGTACCGGAGTGGCATAGCATTTCGCGGGTTTTCCTATTCGAGCCGAAAATACCAAGCATTTCTGCATACAGCCGCTAATGCCCGCACAGCTTCCAGGTACGGCGGGCCATTCACCTTACCTCCTAATTCCCAAGAAGAACCTTTTCGACCGTTATGGCACACATAGGCACACGACTCTTTCGAGTCTTTCCCTTTCCACGGTCTGAGACAGCACCGTTTGAGCAACGCGAATCTTTAGGGTGGCCACTACCTGAGGGCAAGTTGCTGTACATGACTCTATTCACTCAAGACTCTGGGCATGTAGCATATCGGCACTCACTGCTTAGGCTACCGGCAGATGGACAGAGTGCAGACAGCCAGTAGTACCCGCTGGAGCTCAACTACTCAATGCCCGGTGCTCAGAGCGAACTAGAGCTAGCACTCTAGGTGGCACGGCATTCCATACGGAGCGTGAACTGTATAAGAGCCCCAAGGAGAGCACGCTTTGCAAGCTATTGGATGTCAAGTCTGGACTGCTGAGCGGCATTGATAGACTACGAATGAAGCTCGCAAGGTGAGCTGTCCACCGCAGAGGGCCTTACTGCAATGGAGAGAGCTGATCTCGGTGCATCCATCGTAATAACATGTAGCTTCTGAGTATACGGAGCTGGGGATCTGCTGCTATACCGTAATCGCGAGACAACATACACACCAGACTTGTTTGGTGTTTGTGTCTGGGTAAAATGCACTGCATCATACTACTCAAGCCATGCCAGAAACGCCTCGAGTGCAACGATCCCCTTTCGACGTGACCGTGAGACAAAATGCAGTCACCCGCTGATGCCCGCGTCTTAGACGAAGAGTGGTATTCGCAGAGTGGGAGATCTGAGTTTCGTTGCCGACGTAGCGGTCGTCCTTCCATGTGCTCGGGGGCCGGGGCATGAATAGGTGAGACAAGCGTGATGGGTTGGCTGAGAGACTGAGACGCTTCAGGCATGCACATGGTAGGCGGCCGCTAGTAGGAGGTAAGCCTTTCGAAGAGTGGTCAATTCCAGAGACAGAGACTCGGGAGAGAGAAACTAGGACAGCACACTACACATGGCTATCTCAGACTTGTCTTGCTTGATCAACCGCGCAACCTACCTAAGGTATTGTTTCGTTTGTAAAGGAAAAAGTAAGTGAACACAGAAGTGACGAAAGGTGTATACCGTAACCTTCTTAGTTTCTATAGGATGGAACCTCATCACCGCTCTCTTGGCGTCCCCTTCGAACACTACCTCCTACCTTACTACTAGGAGGTAGTCGTTGGACAAATACGGACTGGCAAAAGATGCCCCCTTAATCCCATGACTAACTACATGTACCCTACCTACCTCCTTCTAGCAAAAGGGCCCTTGTTTTTTTGTTTTTGTTGACGTGCCTGAAACATTTCTGCAGCCTGCTATTAGACGACCAGAATCAACTCTCCAGCAAGTAGGTAGGTAGGCAAGTAAGGTATGACAAGATTTTTATATTTTTGTCTTTCTCGGCCGTGATTGGTTGACGCGTACGACGTGGTAGAAGCATGGTAGGAAGTTCTAGTTCAAACTATTTTTTCTTTTTTTTTCTTTTTGTTTTTTGTTTTTTGTTTTTTTCTTTTTTTCTATCATTTTGCTTTGTTTTATCATTTTTGCAGAAACATCCTACTAGACGACTACATATATAATGATGTTGCTGCTGACGACCTATGAGTGAGTCCGTCTGATCACGATTTTTATCATCACAGCGGGGCAAAACAACCGACGATTTGAAATCGCTACCTCAGGAGTCGCAAAATCAAAATCAAAAAAAAAGAAAAAAAAGAAAAAAAGGAAAGAAACTTATGACGATGATCTGTCTCGGAGATTGAGACATGTACCACACTTTTCTTTTAGGGTATGTGCTCGACTCGACTTCAAAAGAAACCTCTCGGCCGTCGGAGAATTCGCAGCCTGCCCGCCCACCGGATCTTCTCTGGAGTGAGACATTTGCTGTCCTGGGTGAAGCAGGTAGTGAGTGCTACAATTGGCTATGTTGTTGTTCCGGTAAGCGCTGCTAGGTACTGACGAGAAGGATGAAGTGTTCAAAGCGCACTCATATGAGGATGACGATAGCAATAACATGTCTGAGTTGTGTGTGTGTGTGAGAGAGAGAGAGAGAGAGAGGGAAGGGAAAAGAAAAGAAATACACGGGCGGGCAGACCGCAAAATTGAAAAATGAAAAATGTCTCAGCCACTATTACCACCAGAACGAAAACGCCGACTACAAGTCTTTTTGGACACGAATCGCCAAAAAATCGCCATTTTTTTTTCTTTTTCTACTGTTATGCGGTGTGTGTGTATGTGTCTGTAATGGCAGAAATAGGCTCTTCCTATCCATCCTTTGATCCCGCTGGCTGTAGGAGGTACCATATTTTTCATTCTGTATGCAGACATGACCTAGTCAACCGATGATTCTGAACCAGTCAACGAAGGTATTCGAACATATGTAGCAGAAGATGAAGAACATACCTACCTAAGCTTAGGAGGTTTATTAACTGTTAATGTGTAGGAACTTCTGTAGACACCCGGTGGAGGACTACTATGTATGTACCCAAGGCTAGTAGCCAGTGCTCCTCCTCCTCCTCCTCTTCCTCCTCCTTTATTACCTATCATCCATCATCCTATAGATTACAAGCCTGCACAATCAACGTCGATACAGTAGATCTGAAACCCTCTGCATACATCCATTAGAGTACCAGAACAACTCGACCTTTGCCAGCGCAAAACCCATTCTTCTCCGCCGCCCATTTTTCATTAGCCTACAATGAAATGTCTCGCATGCAGCAGGAGATTAAAATTAAAAAGAAACATGGGCATATTGTGCCGCTAGTCAACCTATCGAGTCGCGGAGCTTTCGGCGATATCTTCCGGTCTACCACGAACCACAAACCACGAAAAAGGGCTTTCCAACCTTTTCTTTTTATTTTTTTATTTTTTTTATTCCAAGTATGGTAACCAGAAAGCAAAGCCCTCCGATGTGGTCTAGTAATTGGTACGGCGCACAGCCAAGCTTTCCCTTCTGTACCTCACATCCATCTGCAGAAGAAGAAGAAGGGGAAGAAGAAGAAAATAAGCTCTATAGAGCGAAACGCATCGTTCTTTACTGTCCCACGGGGCATTCCACATGACAGTAGAATATACATGGCGGTAAGAATCGTCACAGGGCTAAGGTCAACCATGACTCCGGACCTTTCACTTCCTTTGCCTCTATGCTCACCGATATTCACCTTCACCTACACACACTTACACACACACACTCTCACACGCACACAAGCGCTCAAATACTATTTGGAACGCTCTGAGACCTATGCAGACATCCATTAGCTTGCCATACCATACCTACCCACAGTCAGCAGAGGCCGCCGTTGAATCAAGACGTTAGGCAGGTAGGCGCCTTTTCCACGAGTGCGTGGGTGGCCCTGGGCTTGAATCAACCCCAAATCTGTGAGCCACACACATGCTGCAGCCCCCCCACTGGAACGCAAATCGGGCATAATGAGAAATCATGGCTGCTCTCATATCTGAGACGCATGCGGTCTTCCATTAGCTTGCCATTCTTCATACATTCATTCCCCAACTGCCCGAAGCTGCGCGTGGAGTTTTGGGGGGCAGTCCTGAGACCTATGCAGACATCCATTAGTCTTCCACTGTTTTTGCTTCATCTTGTATCTGCGTGGCACAGCATGCAAGACATACTGTCCAACAGGCCATTAGTCGGCTCCGGGTTGTGTAACTGGAGAAAGGCAAAGGGCATCGCCATGAGCTGAGTAGTGCGTTGGCATACACATCCTACATAGCGGGTCAATACTACACAGGAAAAGTACAAGAGCCGTCTTCAGGCCAGATGAATCTTTTTGTAACAGAGGGTTCCCCAAACGCCACTTCATATCCATGCCGCCAATATCACATTCGGTTCCTCTTCCCTTCTACTTTCTCCTTCCCTGCTGCATGGCCAGTATCTGTACCATCCTCACGAAGATGTTGATGAAATCAAGCTCCAACGCAATGGATTCGTTGACAGCATCCTTCCGGAATCGTCCCTGCTCCGCCATTCTCGCATGCGCCAGAATCTTTTGCGTATCGTAAAGCGTGAACCCGCCAAACACTGCAAGTCCTCCATACAGCCATAGGTTCTCCGTCCACATCAGCGCTCTCGTGGCAGTAGCGGGCAGCACCAGAGGCGCCAAGCCAGAAAGTGCCACAATTGCTACGCCAGCAAGGAGGGGACCACCAATATACAGGTACTTCTCTTGCTTCGCCGTGGCGCCGACAAAAGCAATGGAACCCATCATTCCGACGGTATAGAGGCCGGCGCGAGCTAGGATACCAGGGGCGAAGAAGAGCATCGGCGAGAGGAGGGCAGCTTGCGTGAGGTTGAAACCTCCCCACAGAGCGTACTTGACGACATAGTTGTCTGGGGAGGTTGCGTAGCATCCCATCATGGTTCCGATGGAGCCCACCAGGCCCACTCCGAGTACAAGCCATGGATTTGCGGACATGAGACGATAAGACCAGCCATTCATATGCAATGCGCGTGCAGCCACACCAATGATGCCGATGCCCAGTCCAGTGTGCAGAAACGTCTCATTGAGATAAGCGCGTTCGTAGGGTGGCATGCCGCCATCTTCACGAGTCTCGCGGTTGAAGAGCAGGTTGATTGCAAGGAGTGTACCACCGAAGATGGCGCCGCCATAGATGAGGCGTTGGGTCAGGTTGCCTTGTGCGACGGGGTTGGCGGGCGCGGAAGTCTGGTAGGCGCGGCGAGAAGAGGATTGGAAGGCGGAGCGAATGACGCTCTGTTGGAGTGGCGTGAACTGCTTGGCTGTCGATGCGGAGCTGATTCGCGTGATAGGTTGGTGGAGCTGTTGCTGCTTGGTCGTGGTTTGGAAGGATCGCAGGGCGAGTCGGGCGGTCGAGGGCACTTCTTTGGTGAGGGCGGAGGCGAGGGCGAAGGGTCGCCTCGCGATGAAGGACGCCATGATGGTCAAGATGTGTTGGCGACGTTGTTGTTGTCGTTGTCGATGGTAGAAGAGAAGGAGGTGAGGATTGTGCCACTGCCCTCTTACAAAGAGTTCGACGTCACGACTGCCGGCCCGGCCCAGTGTCGGGTAAGCTCTCTCGAATCTTCCGCCAAGACTCCATCACATAAGCAATCACCACCACTTGCACTTCACTTCACTTCCTTCACTGCAATCGCCCTTTCTGTCACCTTCGACCACGATTCCCTCGTAGTCGCCTTCCGCATGTCACATGCTCGCTCTATGGGGACAGGCCTCAGGCAGGTTGGCGTTTGTGGAACGGCGACACTCGAGCTTCTTCCTCTCGCCACCCGGAGCGCAAGAACTCGTCTTTCACTTCTGTAACAAAGGTGAAGGTCGTCACGGGAGTCGCTAAGATGTATGGCGCGCCAGTGGATGTCTGCGTTGGACACGAATCGCATGTGTTGTTTCCACTTCCATTACCATGGACCTGGTACCAAATACCTCCCTGCGGATACGGTTCCCGCCTCCCCGAGAAGTCAAAGGAGTAGAAATTCTCCGAGGCGAGAATCTGTACCACGCCTACCTCACCTCTTCAAGAAAACAGGAGCACTGCAGACCACAGAATCTGGTACTTTCGTGATCGTTTTCAGGGGAGAAGTGTGCAAGACTGATGTGTAGACTCGAAGCAGAAGGCTGGATGGACAGGGGCAGTAAGCCATGTAGACGAAAGAAGTCGTCAATGCATGAGAAGTAACGACGATCTATTCAAAGGGCCGGTGATCTCTTTGCTGCCTGCAGCTGTCACCGGCTATTGCAAGACGGCTAAGATGCTCTCTGCAGAGCCTTGAGAACCTGCCATGTGGCTGGCATTTACTGGTTTCGTAGTCTTGGTCGACGAGCGGAAGTTATGCATCCCGTCTCGAACAACGGTACTCCAACGCAGGGCCCGTGGTCCGGGTCAACGCCGTGCTTATATGTCAATGTCATGCATAAGAATGGCGCAGCGTACTCTGAATAGCGGTGAACGTCCGATGCTGTTGGAGTCAACGCACATTTGAGATGACAGTACTGGCCTTGGGGCAATGGCTCGAGTGCAAGGTATCACATTGGAGTATCCCAGCACAGTGAATCACTGCTGATATGTGCTGCCCAGCCAACCTGCACCTTTCCAGCCTGACGAAGCTGGAGCTGGGAGACTTTCTGTGCCACTTCAACACAACCACGGGACTCACAGGTTCTATCATGTCGACAATATGGGAGACTGCTGAATCACTGCAGGACTCTCAGCTGCTTACCATGGAAATGAGGATGTAGGTAGTACTACGGCTGGATGAAAGCCTTCCTTGATCAGGATTGGAGTCCATAGCGAGCTACTGCATGCACTGAAGCTCCATCACAACCATCGTGTGAAGTCACAGGCTATCAGCTCATCAACATCATGGCGGACTAATGGATGACTGCATGAGTCTCACCTGCTAGCCATCGATATATGCGTGCTCGTTATGTGTACCTCCAGGAGTCACTCCTAGGAGTACAGCCATGATCGTGCTCAATCCGGTTCGAACAATTCATGTCTGGGTCAAGCTACTGTCTCTCTACAGGCTGTGTCCTACCTCCCTTCGCCCTCTACTGGCTCTCAGCTCTTCAAAACTATGGTATACCAGTCTGTGTCCGCAGGAGTCTCACCCTCCCAGCCGCATATACGCAAGCAAGCCTCGAGAGCCAGACCTGCGAGAACCGAAGGAAGCCTTCTTCTACTCGCTCCGCAGAGGGCATTGAAATTGGAAAGCTAATGGATGTCTGCATATGTTTCGGAGAAAATCCAGCAATTGTGCCCTCTGATCCTACCTTACCTATGTTGTGGGTGCTAGGAGGTACCATCCTGCAAGACTTTTTGAAAAGAAAAACTGCTTCTTCTACCTCTTAGCCACTCGGAGACCACAATGTATTTGGAAAGCTAATCGACGTCTGCATATGTCTCGGAGAGTTTTCCAAGAATTGCTGTATACACATTGATCACACCTGGTAGGAGCTCGAATGTCCCAACCAGCACGCTACCTCCTACCTCTGCTTCGGTGTACGCTCAATGCAAGTGCAACGTTGCGGGGGGTAAAGCTATATTTCCCGCAACTCTTTCTTTCTCCGACAGCAGCTCTGCGTGTCAAAAGAAAAGTAGTACCTCCTAGTAGCTTTCCGATATCCATAAAACCAAAACCAAAACCAAAAAAAATTCGATCTAGTCCTCTCTCTCTCTCTCATCATGAGCAAAGGCCCCGGAGATATATACCTCCTAGACTCACTCGTAAAGACGCGCCTACGTCTGTGCTACATGTGGGCACCGGTAGCCTCTCTCTCTCCCTCTCTCTACTTGTTTTTTTTCCCTCCACTCTCCACTCTCCTACCTCCATTCCTCTTCCTCTTCCCTTCTCCTACTCGCTCGCCTATTTCTTCTTCTTCTGCACCAACGTGATCTGAAGAAAAGGCACCTCCTACTTTGATAACTTCGACACCTTTCCGTGGCCGTCCATTCATCCATCCATCTCCCCACTACTTAGGCTTAGACTTAGACTTAGACTGAGCCTTATCCTCTTCAAGTAGGTATAATTCCTCTCCTCACAAAAGCTGCGTGGATTCGCAATATACCTCAAAACTCTATCCCATCTCAATCTCGAGGGACAGTTTTCTTTTGGTTCAAGTAGCTTTGTGTATGCGTGCGGAGCCTTTTTCTTTTTTTTTTTTTTGTTTTTTTTTCTTTTCTTC
>JH792574.1:0-12200 GCA_000291705.1 Sphaerulina populicola P02.02b | reverse complement strand
ATATATATGTGTGTGCTGACTCATGTGTGTGTGTCTGTTTGTATCAAACAGATCTTATAAGTTATGTATTACGTGGTTTTGAAGTTACTTGAGTTATATATACTAACATACTCTAGGTTAGATACCTAATATGCCTTAGGTTATATAATATGCCTAATGTGCCTAGTATGCCTAGGGTATCTGATATACTTACGTATATAGGTCAGCTGACATAGATTACCTAACGTGCCTAAGCTCTATAGTTCTATTAACATCCCCCTACCTTAGTACTAAGGCATTAATCTATTCTAGCTAATAAGAGCGCTCGAAAAGGGTATTAGTTGTTACAGGTATTGTTTTATTACTACAATCGACTTCTTTACTACGATCGTGAAGTCGTACAGTCGAGTAGTCGTATGATCGACTCTCGTTACTACTATCGTACTATATTCACTGTTGTCTACTCTTATATACCCTAAGAGCTTTTCTAAACTCTACGAATACTAGCCGTAGCAGTAGCTTCGTAAGGCTATCTGCGACTATACGGTTCGTCGGTGTCTATTGAATATCTACCTCTTTACTTTCCATCTTCTCGTACTGCTAGCGCTCTTGAATAGCGATGTGTTTCGTCCGCGAGTAATGTGCCTATAGGTTCTTCGCAAGTGCGATAGCCCTAGCGTTATTACCGAAGATCACTATCGCTTATGCCTGCCCTTTACCTAACTGTTCTAATAGCCGTCTTAACCAAATCGCCTCTTTATACGCTTAGGTCTGGCCTATTAGTTCGGCTTCGTAGGTAGAAAGTACTACCGTAGGCTATCGTTTCGAGCTCTACGTAATAGCGCCGCTGCCTAGGTTGAACGTGTAACCGGCGGTTGATCGTCTCGTGTCGGTATCGCCGGCCCAATCGGAGTCGGTATAGCCGTAAAGATCGGTAAGTTCGCCCGTAAATGTGAGTTCGTAGTGAATAGTACTACGGAGATAACGGAAGATGTCCGTTACTACTATATAGTGTTCGGTCGTCGGGTTACTAGCGAATCGACTTACTACTAATACTGCGTATGCAATATCTGGTCGTATGCCTAGCATCGCATACATAAGTGAACCTACTACGCTCTAGTATTTAGTACGGAATGCGTCGGCAGCTTGATAGCCGTTCGGTGCGGGTATTAGTTTTCGGCTCGGATCGAGTAGAATAGCTTTGATCTTTACGTTGTTCTATATATCGTATCTCTTTAAGAACTGCTCGATATAGTCACTCTGACTAAGGTGAATAGTACGTATAGTACGGTTACGTCTGATCGTTATACCTAAGTAGTAATAGTATAGCCCTAGGTCGCTTATCTCGAATCGATTACTAAGGTGTTTCTTTACGCTATTGATTTCGGTGATGTGTAGTCTAACGATAAGTAAGTCATCTACGTAGACTGCGATAAATGTCTCGCCCTTTACGAAGACACTTATATCGGCGTCCAGTATAGTGAATCTAGCCGCTTCCAGGTACGTAGTTAATATAGCGTACCAAATGCGAGGTAACTATCGGAGTCTATATAGTGCTTTGAGTAGTAAGCACACGTTATTGGTTCCGTCGGTGAATCTATCCGGTTGTTCTATGTAGATAGGCTCTTTACTATCGAGTGTGCCGTAAAGGAATGCTGTCTTTATATCTATCTGCTCGATTTCGTAATCTTTAGCTATAGCGATAGCGAATAGTGCTTTGTAGCTTATAGGCTTTACTACTAACGCGTAGGTTTCGAGGTAGTCACTATCTTGTATAAACCCCTTTACTACCTAGCGACATTTATACTTCACTTTATCGCTAATCCGTTTAATTTTGAATACCTACCTACCCTTAAGGATCTTACTATTAGCTTCTAACCGTTTGATTACTCGCTATACTACGTTACGCTGTAGTGAACGGTGTTCGTCGTCTAGTACGGGCTTCTAGTTACTCTATCTGCCGCTACGGAGCTTAGCGTCGTCGTATAAAGACGGCTCGTACGGCTCTGAGGCTAGTAAATAGCTTATAAGTGTAAGGAGTAATAGGTTGAACTAGGTATTAGAGGCGTTACTTTAGTAATACTAATAGAGGTGTCTCGGTTTGCGCTGTCGTTTGCCTTCTTGAATAAGTTCGGCTAATAGCGCGTTAATGCCGATTGTTTTGGGCCGTGTATTTGATACGTAACCCGGAGGTATAGATAGTAGTAATTGCTCGTAGTCTGACTATAGTAACTCGTAGTCTCGTAACTCGTAGTTCGTAGACTCGTAGTTCGTAGACTCGTAGCCTATCTATAGTAACTCGTAGCTATAGTAACTATCGCTCGTTATAGGGCGTGTTCTTTTTGATGATAGTAGATAACCTATTGCTAGTCGCTTTGTAGATAGACCCGCTTTTTCTAGTGACCCCCCGGATTTGGCCGGGGTGTTAGCGGAGGTAATTGCGGAGGTGTTTAGCTATTGAGCTGTTTCTTTATCTCCCCCTAGCTCTACTACTATATTATCTGCGTCGTTACTATCGCTCGCAGTAATGCTAGTACAGTTAGGGTATAGTTCGTCGAAATCTACGTCGAAGCGCTATTATAGACGCCTAGGGTTTTCGGAAGTAACGAGGTAGTGCCCGTTACCTTTAAACCCTAGTAACTGTTCGATTCTGGCCTTAGTACTAATTAACTTGTTTATATCGGCAGTTAATCGGTAGACGTAGGCTTTGTAGCCGATGATTCGTACGTTTGCGAGGTATAGTTTGTTGCCTATCTATGCCTCGTATAGAGTGACTATTAACCTGCGACATAGTGATCGGTTCCGTAGGTACGTAATTCCGTGTTCGATTACTAACGACTAGTAACGTAGATCAAGGTTTAGTAAATGTAGTATAGTGGACTGCGTTTTCTGTTCGATCACCTTGTTGTATACTTCGGCGATACCGTTCTGTTAGTATTGTTCGGTACTTGATAGGTATAACGTAATCCCCCTATTTCGTAGCTATCTAAGGTAGCTATCGCTTATATTCTTACCTCCCCTATCTTGGATAAGAAGGGTCGTAAAGTATTCGGGGGTACTGTTTGTAGTAATGAATTCTTCAATAGTAACTAGCGCGTCGGAGCGTCGCTAAATTGGTTTAGTAACTCCCTATTGGCTCTAGTTATCAATAATACTAATAAAGTATTTGCAGCTATCGAATAACTCGATTAGTGCGTATACTACGTCGGTATAAATAACGTCTATTTTGTGACGTCCGCGCGGAAGGTAATAGTTGTATAGTTTCGATAACTGTCGACCGAGTACGCAGCTTTCACAAATGTAGTAACTATCGTTACGTATTGTTTCTATACCCGTAGCTATAGTTCGGAGCTTAAGTAACCCGCGTTCGCTAAGGTATACTATTCGCTTATACTATAGTCGGAGTGATTTGTCTATAGAGTAGGCGGCTCTATAGAACCCGGAGCCGGTAACTAATAGTTGAGATAGTTATTCTTAGTACATATCTAGTATTAATAGCCCGCTAGTAATAGTCGCAGTGAACTCGTTACCTCCGTATACTTGTATGAATGTAAGGCCGTTACTAGTTTTCGTAATGCTCTGGATGTATAGCTATATAGCGTTAAGTAATAGGAGATTGATACCTGCGCTTGGTAAATACTACGTATTAGGTATCTAGATCTACCTGCCGTTTCGGTATCGAATTCGTAACGTACCCTAACCAATTAGTCTAAGTTTTGCGCCACTAATGCTATTAGACTCCGCCGCGGAATCGATAGTGTCGTAGGTTCCGCCGATAAATAGGTCTTTGCGACCGACGAGTAAACTAGTAGCTCTACTATCGAGAATAAAGCAGTCGTAGAGGTTGATGCCTCGGTGAATAGCTATGTATTCGCGAGTAGCGTCGTAGGAGGTAAAGTATATTGCTTTACCTATTAGCAATACGTTGTGACTTCCTTCGTTCTTTGCGACAGCTACCTTATCGCCAAATACGGCGTCGTCGGTGGTTTTTCGCTTTTTGTCCGAAGTGGTAGCGGCGGCGGCGGTATTATTGTTTCGATCGATCTACCCCTAAGGTGCCTTGCTAGCGTCTACGGTCTAGTATATGCCCTTATATCGCTTGCTGTAGTGTTTGCAGATAGGGTAGTCGAAGGTTCGTCGCTACTGTTGGTTGTAAAGCGCTATATTACTATCGCTCTAGATACGACTAGCGTGTTCTTCTACTTTTCGTCGTACGACTGCTAGGCTAACTACTGCCTAAGGTATACTATTGATAACTGTCGGAACTAGTAAGTACTATAGGTTGAAGGTAGTAATAAATTCTTTGAACGCGTTACTCAGTCCGCTAAGGTAAGCCTGTACTAGGTATAACTCTAGCAGTGCTAGTCGATCGTAAATAGCGACCATTCTATCGTAAAGTTCGGTGAACTTGGCGCTATAGTCGGAAATATTAGTACAGCTAGCGAGTGAGAGTATCGTAAAGCTATAACATAGTTCTTGGTAGCGACCTAAGCCGGCAATCTCGAATTCGGGTCGTAAACGTATATCGATAGTAGTAAGAATAGGTTCGTGAATTGCTTCGGCTGTTTCGAGAAGTAATCGAGCGATTAGGCTATAGTATTCCTTTACTAGCGTATAAGCGCCGAGTTGTTTCTCGCTCTAGCTCTCGAGCCGCTATTCGTAGGCTTCGTTACTCTCGGCGGGTATCGTTACTACTAGAGTGTTGTCGGTAGCTAGTATAACGATAACTTCTGTTCGCTTGATAGGTATGAATTTGCCGGTCGAGACAGTAGTACTATAACTACTAAGGATGATTTTGTTAACAATGCGCGAGCGCTAGAGTGTCTACTGTAGTAGGCTATTAAGGCGAGTAAGTAGTAGCGATCGTATGTTATTAGACATAGTGATAGTAATAGAGCTGTCGATAGTAAAGTATACAAGGAGGTGGTTGATAATCGTAATAAGCGTAGTGAGTATAATAAGCGTAGTCGTAATAGAAGTATATACTATTCGAGTGTTAGTATCGATTGTCTCTTTACGTAGATATGGATTGTTATCGTCGTCGCTATTGTCTCTCGCTTATATCAGGTATCCGTGATTCGTGTTACTACGTAACTCCATTTTTCTTGGTTAGGTATCGTAAATCGGTCGGTTTCCGTTGTTTGCTGTATATCGGTCTGTTTCTGCATGTTTGCTGTATACGGTTGTACGCTGTGTATCGGTGTGGACGTATTATCGATAGTATGGACGTATTTGTAATAATTTGGTAGATATTTTGTAATATAGTATATTAGTATAGTAGTGTAGGTTGGAAGTTCGTATAGCTCGAAGTTCTATAGTAGGGTGTACGTAACTATTATACGTAACTATCGTATAACACGTTCGTGTAGTACGATTGGTTCGTTCGTAACTGTCGAATAACACGTCGTATTGTCTAATTAGTTCGGTTCTTGTCCGTAATTGTAAGTTATACCTTGGAAGCTTCTAGTATAGTTCTTATAGCCTAAGGCTATACGTTTTTCTAATACTAGTATAGAATATACGCGTAGACCGAATTAGGAAGGTTGTTTCTTCTAGTGATATATATAATATAGAAACCTGTAGAACACCCGGGCTTATAACCTATTGAAGTGAATAAATAAGTTGCATAGTTGTTTGATTGAGTGTCTGTCTAGTAGATATATATATATGTATACTGACTTATATGTGTGTCTGTTTGTATCAAACAGATCTTATAAGTTATATATTACGTAGTTTTGAAGTTACTTGAGTTATGTATACTAATATGCTCTAGGTTAGACACCTAACATGCCTTAGGTTACATAATATACCTAATGTGCCTAGCATGCCTAGGGTATCTGATATGCTCACGTATGTAGGTCAGCTAACATAGGTCACCTAACGTGCCTGAGCTCTGTGGTTCTATCAACACAGATATATACATAAGTTAGTATACATATATATATATATCTACTAGACAGACACTTAATCAAAAAACTATACAACTTATTTATTCACTTCAATAGGTTATAAGCCCGGAATTCCGTAGGTTTCTATATTATATATTACTAGAAAAACAACCTTCCTAATTCGGTCTACGCGTATATTCTATACTAGTATTAGATAAACGTATAGCCTTAGGCTACAAGAACTATACTAGAAGCTTCTAAGATATAACTTACAATCTCGGATAAGAACCGAACCAATTATACAATACGACGTATTATTCGACAGTTACGAGCGAACCAATCGCTCTATACGAACGTGTTATGCGACAGTTACGTATAATAGTTACGTGTACCCTACTATAGAACTTCGAGCTATACGAACTTCCAACCTATACTACTATACTAATATACTATATTACAAAACATCTACTAATCTATCGATAATACGTCTACACTAATATACAGCGTACAGCAAATATGCAGAAACAGACCGATATACAGTAAACACGGAAACCGACCGATTTACGATACCGAACAGAAAAATCAAGAAAACTGAAGTTACGTAGTAATACGAATTACGGATACGGACATAAGCGAGACAATAGCGACGACAACGACGATAGCAATCTATATCTATAAAGACAAATCGATACTAACACTCGAATAGTGTATACTCCTATTACGACTACGTCTATTACGCTTATTACGCTTATTACGCTTATTACGCCGATTACGCTTATTACGATTATCAACTACTTCCTTGTATACTTTACTATCGATAGCGCTATTACTACTATTATTATATCTAATAACATACGATCGCTACTACTTACTCGTCTTAATAGCCTACTACAGTAGACACTCTAGCGCTCGCGTATTGTTAACAAAATCATTCTTAGTAGTTATAGTACTACTATCTCGACCGGCAAATTTATACCTATTAAGCGATCAGAAGTCATTATTATACTAGCTACCGACAACACTCTAGTAGTAACGATACCCGCCGAGAGTAACGAAGCCTACGAATAGCGGCTCGAGAGCTAGAGCGAGAAACAACTCGGCGCCTACGCGCTAGTAAAGGAATACTATAGTCTAATTACTCGATTACTTCTCGAAATAGCCGAAGCAATTTACGAACCTATTCTTACCGCTATCGATATACGATTACGCCCCGAATTCGAGATTGCTAGCTTAGGCCGCTACTAAGAACTGTACTATAGCTTTACGATACTCTTACTCTCCGGCTGTACCAATATCTCCGACTATAGCGCTAAATTCACCGAACTTTACGATAGAATAGTCGCTATTTACGATCGATTAGCACTTCCAGAATTATACTTAGTGCAGGCTTACCTTAGCGGACTAAGTAACGCGTTCAAAGAATTTATTACTGCCTTTAACCTATAGTACTTACTGGTTCCGATAGTTATTAATAGCGTACCTTAGGTAGTAGTTAGCCTCGCTATAGTACGAAGAAAGGTAGAAGAACACGCTAGTAGGATCCAGAGCGATAGTAATATAACGCTCTATAACTAATAACGACGAACCTTCGATTACCCTATCTGCAAACACTATAGTAAACGATACAAGGGTATATACTAGATAGTAGATACTAGTAAAGCACCTTAGGGGTAGATTGATCGAAACAATAACGCTACTACTATACTAGATAAGAAGCGAAAAACTACTAACGACGCAGTATTCGGAGACAAGGCAGTAATAGCGAAGAGTAAAGAACGATATAACGTACTACTAACAGGTGAAGCTATATACTTTACCTCCTATAACGCTACTCGCGAATACATAGCTATTCACCGTAGTATCAACCTTTACGACTGCTTTATTCTCGATAGTAGAGCGACCGGATCACTTATTAGCCGCAAAGACCTATTCATCGGCGGAACCTACGACACTATCGATTCCGCGGAGTCAAATAGTATTAGTAGCGCAAAGCTTAGACCGGTAGGCTAGGGCACGTTACGAATTCGATACCGAAATAGACGGTAGATTCAAATACCTAATACGTAGTATTTACTAAGCGCAGGTATCAACTTACTATCGCTCAACGCTATGTAGCTATACATCTAGAGTATCTCTAAGACTAGCGACGGTCTTACCTTTACGTAAGGAGGTAACGAATTCACCGCGACTATTACTAGCGGGCTATTAATACTAGATATACATTAAGAATAACTATCTTAACCAATAGTTACCGGTTTCTACGGAGCTGCCTACTCCGTAGATAAATCACTCCGATTATAATACGAGCGAATAGTATATCTTAGCGAGCGCGGCCTAATCAAGCTCCGAACTATAGCTACTAGAATAGAGACAATACGCGACGATAGTTACTACATTTATAAAAGTTGCGTGCTCGGACGACAGTCATCGAAACTATACAACTATTACCTTCCGCGCGGACGTCACAAAATAGACGTTATTCACACCGACGTAGTATATACGCTAATTGAGTCATTCGATAGCTGCAAGTACTTTATTAGTATTATTGATAACTAGAGCCAATAGGGAGTTACTAAACTAATTCAACGACGCTCCGACGCGCTAGTTACTATCTAAGAATTCATTACCGCGAACAGTACCCCCGAATGCTTTACGACCCTTCTTATCTAAGATAGGGGGGGTAAGAACATAAGCGATAGTCATCTTAGATAGCTCCGAAATAGGGGGATTACGTTATACCTATCTAGTACCGAACAATACTAGTAGAACGGTGTCGCCGAAGCCTACAACAAAGTAATCGAATAGAAAACGTAGTCTACTATACTATATTCACCAAACCTTGACCTACGCTACTGGTCCTTAGTAATCGAATACGGAATTACGTACCTACGGAACCGATCACTATATCGTAGGTTGATAGTCACTCTATACGAGGCATAGACAGGCAACAAACCGTACCTCGCTAATGTACGAATCATCGGCTACAAAGCATACGTCTATCGATTAACTGCCGACATAAATAAGTTAATAGGCACTAAGGCTAGAATCGAACAGTTACTAGGGTTTAAAGGTAACGGGCACTACCTCGTTACTTCCGAGAACCCTAGGCGTCTACAATAGCGCTTCGACGTAGACTTCGATAAACTATACCCTAACTGTACTAGCGTTACTGCGAGCGATAGTAACGACGCAGATAATACGGTAGTAGAGCTAGGGGGAGATAAAGAAACAGTAGAAACAGCTTAACAACCAATTATTTCCGCTAATACCCCGGCCAAATCCGGGGGGTTACTAGAAAAAGCGGGTCTATCCTCAAAACGACTAATAATAGGTTACCTACTATTATCAAAAAGAACTCGCCCTATAACGAGCGACAGTTACTACAGCTACGAGTTACTATAGATAGGCTACGAGTCTACGAACTACGAGTCTACGAACTACGAGTTACGAGACTACGAGTTACTATAGCTAGGCTACGAGCAATTACTACTATCTATACCTCC
This sequence comes from Sphaerulina populicola P02.02b, assembly GCA_000291705.1. NCBI lineage: Eukaryota > Fungi > Ascomycota > Dothideomycetes > Mycosphaerellales > Mycosphaerellaceae > Sphaerulina > Sphaerulina populicola. Next base: position 2,830 of record JH792574.1, on the reverse strand, counting down.
GGGGTACGTATCAAATATACGACCCAAAACAATCGGTATTAACGCACCGATAGCCGAACTTATTCAAGAAGGCAAACGATAGCGCAAACCGAGATACCTCTATTAGTAATACGAAAGTAACGCTACTAACGATACCGCCTAATTCAACCTACTGCTTCTTATACTTATAAGCTATTCACTAGCCTTAGAACTATACGAGCCGTCTACATACGACGACGCCAAGCTCTATAGTAGTAGATAGAGTAACTAGAAGCCCGTACTAGACGACGAACACTATTCACTACAGCGCAACGCAGTATAGCGAGTAATCAAACGATCAGAAGCTAATAGTAAGATCCTTAAAGGCAGGTAGGTATTCAAAATCAAACGGATTAGTAACAAAGTAAAGTATAAGTGCCGCTAGGTAGTAAAGGGGTTCATACAAGATAGTAAATACCTCGAAACCTATACGTTAGTCGTAAAGCCTATAAGCTATAAGGCACTATTCGCTATCGCTATAGCTAGAGACTACGAAATCGAACAGATGGACGTAAAGACAGCATTTCTTTACGGTACGCTCGATAGTAAAGAGCCTATCTATATAGAACAACCAGACGGATTCACCGATAGAACCAATAACGTATGCTTACTACTTAAAGCGCTTTACGGACTCCGATAGTTACCTCGCATTTAGTACGCTATATTAACTACGTACTTGGAAGCGGCCGGATTCACTACTCTGGACGCCGATATAAGTGTATTCGTAAAGGGTAAGACATTTATCGTAGTCTACGTAGACGATTTACTTATCGTAGGCCTATACATTACGGAAATCAATAGCGTAAAGAAACACCTTAGTAATCGATTCGAGATAAGCGACCTAGGGCTATACTATTACTACTTAGGCATAACGATTAGACGTAACCGTGCTATACGCACTATTTACCTAAGTCAGAGTGACTATATCGAGCAATTCTTGAAGAAGTACGATATATAGAACAACGTAAAGGTCAAAGCTATTCTACTCGATCTAAGTCGAAAACTAACCCCTGCGCCGAACGGCTATTAAGCTACCGACGCGTTTCGCACCAAATACTAGAGCGCGGTAGGCTCACTTATGTATACGATACTAGGTACGCGCCTAGACATTGCCTACGCAGTATTAGTAGTGAGTCGATTCGCTAGTAACCCTACAAACGAGCACTACGTAGTAGTAACGGATATCTTCCGTTACCTCCGTAGTACTATCTATTACGAGCTTACCTTTACCGGCGAACTTACTAACCTTTACGGCTATACCGACTCCGATTAGGCCGGCGACACCGATACGAGACGATCAACCGTAGGTTACACGTTCAACCTAGGCAGCGGCGCTATTACGTAGAGCTCGAAGCGATAGCCTATAGTAGTACTTTCTACCTACGAAGCCGAACTAATAGGCTAGATACAGGTATATAAAGAGGCGATTTGGTTAAGACGGCTATTAGAATAGTTAGGTAAAGGGCAGGCACAAGCGACAGTGATTTTCGGTAACAACGCTAGGGCTATCGCTCTCGCGAAGAACCTATAGGCGTATTACTCGCGGACGAAACACATCGCTATTCAAGAGCGCTAGTAGTACGAGAAGATAGAAAGTAAAGAGGTAGATATTCAATAGACACCGACGAACCGTATAGTCGTAGATAGCCTTACGAAACTACTACTACGACCAGCGTTCGTAGAGTTCAGAAAGGCTCTTAGGGTACACGAGGGCGGGCAATAGTAACGACCGTACGACGGTAGTAACGAGTCGATTATATGACTACGCGACCGTACGACCTTTACGATCGTAGTAAAGAGTCGATTGCAGTAATAAAAACAATACCTATAACAACTAACACCCTTTTCGAGGGCTCTTATTAGCCGGATTGGATTAATGCCTTAGTACTAAGGTAGGGGGATATTAATAGAACCACAGAACTCAGGCATATTAGGTGACCTATATCAGCTAACCTATATACGTAATATATATTAGGCATATTAGATACCCTAGGCATACTAGGCATATTAGGTATATTATATAACCTAGGCATATTAGGTATCTGACCTAGAGTATATTAGTATATATAACTTAAGTAACTTCCAAACTACGTAATACATAACTTATAAGATCTGTTTGATACAAACAGACACATACATAAGTCAGCACACACATATATATATCTACTAGACAGACACTCAATCAAAAAACCATGCAACTTATTCATTTACTTCAATATACCTATCTTTTCTGTCTAACCCTCTAACTAACCTTCTAACTATAGAGTTCTAGGTAAGGGAGGTAATATATATAACCCTAATATATAGAACCCTAACCATAATAGTAGATATCTAACTCTACCTAAAACTCTATACTACAGAGATAATAAGCTAGTATTAGTAGTAGTAGTATCTCTCTATCTTTATACTCTACTAATAGAAAAAGAACTAATAACCCCGAACTAGCCTAACCAACCTAAGCCTTACCTACCTCTACTAGCTAACTAGAAGGAAATAAAGAAACATAAGTACTATAGGGAGTTTACCCTAGTAGCCTTCTATAAGATTAACAAGCTTAGAGCCCGTAATATATTTAGAATTATTTATAAATACCTTAGCTATAAGGTTCCTCTTAAATAGGTTTTTACTTATAAGCTTAACCTAGAAGGAGATATTGTTCTTTTCAAAGTAAGACTATATATAAGAGGTAACCTATAGCTACTATTAGCTTATACTATATATATAGCAACTTTAGGCTATAAGGTATTTAGGGTAATTACTATCTAGGGGTATATTAATAGGTTCAAGGTAAGCTAGTAGGATATAGTAAATA
>JH792573.1:59148-81730 GCA_000291705.1 Sphaerulina populicola P02.02b | reverse complement strand
AGAAGAAGAAGAAGAAGAAATGAAAGGAGTGGGGGGGAAGGGGGAGAGAGAGGAGGGGGGGAAGAGAGAGAAGGAAAAAAATATGTTACCATCCCGTCCAAAAATCTCCGCAACATGTCCACAATTCGCACACACAAACGTGCTCATATTCTGCACCAGACCCAAAATCGGCACTCCAACCTTCTCCAACATGGCCACTCCGCGCACCGCATCCCGCAACGCCAAATCCTGCGGAGTGGAAACAATCACGGCGCCCGTGAGGGGTACGCTCTGCGTCAATGTCAATTGCACATCTCCCGTGCCCGGAGGCAAATCTATCACGAGCACGTCGAGGGCCGGCCAGGAGACTTCGAAGAGGAGTTGAGTGAGAGCTTTTTGGAGCATGAGACCGCGCCACGCGAGAGGTTGGGAGGCTGGCACGAGAAAGCCCATGGACATGGCGTGGATGCCGTAGGCGGTCAGAGGAATGAGGCGGGAGTGGGCGTCGAGATGGGGTTCGTAGGCTTCGAGATGCAAGAGCGTGGGGAGGCTGGGGCCGTAAATGTCTGTGTCGAGAATGCCAATGTGGAGCGGTCTGGTGGTGACTTGTGTTGTTGCTTGGTGTTGTGATTGTGATGGTTGTCGTGCGAGTGCGAGTGCGAGGTTTACTGCTATGGTGCTTTTCCCTACGCCGCCTTTGGCGCTGCTGACGGCTATGACTTTGGAGACGTTGGGGATCGGTCTCTTTTCGGGAAGACCTGGTGGACGACGATAGCGTTAGTGATGTTTGCAGATGGATTTTTTTCAATGGGATTTGAGAAAAGAAAAAGGAAAAAGGAAAATCGTACCTCGTTTCATGCGAGCAGCGAGATTGGGAGGTGTCCCGGATTTGGGAAGTCCCTATTTTGGTGTTGTCAAGATGGACAGGTTAGAAGGGTGATCATGATGCTGATGGAGAAGAGGTAGTATTCGGTTCTCCCTACCAGAGGATTCTCATGGCCGGAATTGGCCCGGAGGGTGGCCGAGGCGGAGTAGCATCTTGTTGTGCTTATTATGGCTTCGAAGCATTTCTGACGCAACGGGCATGGTAGCGTGAGGAGTCTCTGTAGAAATGGCGATGACATTGTTGTTGACTTGTTGTGGATATGAAGTCTACATTTACGCTTTCGATACTAGAACTTATGCCAAGGCATTCGGTCCGAAAAGCACCGAGCAATTCACGGTACAACTATTGTTCCGCCTACCCTCCTACCTCCTACCTCCTAACTCCTATATGGATGACTCACGGCGTGCCAGTCATTGGATGCTAAATACATGTACCAGAACCACCTCACTTGATCATCTTCACTTGATCAGCGCTGTCAACGACGTCACATTCAATGTGTATGCCGGTCTAGACGCTTCTTCATATTGCGCCCATTCTAGCGACAGAAGTCTATCATTTTGAAAACCGTTGGCTAGTACAAGTGAATTGAAAAAGGAAAAAGACAAGGCAGCGACGAGAGGTATATTTCTACTCGTATTAACGACAGTTCACCCGTATTACCTCGTATACATAGGCATCCCCGCAACCGTACCTCTTACTCTACCTATTGAACAATATACGATTTCGTACTTACCGCATTTACTATCGTAGTACGGCTAAAGTTGAGTCAAGTACGTTTCCGGATTACGGCATTTCAACTGCATTTGACAGGTCGAAAATTGCATTAGAAAGTGAATCGCAGTGACTGTAGCAACTTCGATTTTATGCTATTGAACAGCCCCTAAAAGGTATTCATGCACATCGATACAAGTGCATTGTAGCATATCTGGCTCTACAGCCCTCTCTCTCTCTCTCTTCTCTTATATTAGCAGGGGCAGCCATGAATTATACGACAGCCCAAACAGCTCCCGGATGTGTGGTCTGGAGATGTCTCGCAACACTGGCCCTTGTCACCTTGACAATTAATAGCCGTCTGTTCCTTTCCATAGCTGTCATAATGAATCTGTAACAAGAAGTGTTAGTTCGTAGACTTCCGACTCGGATTTTGCATGATATACCAGGTAGCCCCTATAATCGCAGTAATATCTAGAAACCTTTAGTTAGTAGGTAGCGTACATATTCAGACGTAAGGACTTTTTACCCAGTTTTGGTGTCCAGTGCTTGTGCTTGTACGCCAGATAATTCTGCTCCTAGGCAAAGCAGGAGGAAGATTCCGTACACGCCTCGATGCATCGTTGGAGAATTGTAGTGTAGGACTGCGGTGCTAGGCCCCAGGTTTTCGTTGTTGAGCGTGCAGGAGGTTCTTCTTGAGAGGATGTTGGGTGATGCAACACCTTGAGGTGCTGGAGATTCTTATACATGTACTCGAGACCGGCTGGATAATCTGCCATGATAGGAACACGAACGAATACGGAGCGGTGTATTGTTGCATCCCGCATACTTTGCCATAATCCATGGGAGAGATGTGTAGTATACGAGAGATGTGTTTACACAGCCCGTCAGATTATGTTACAGCTGTGTCTGCGGAACAAGGAACAGTCAGAACGAGGCTTGTCTTTAGGCGAAGGACGCGAGCCCTATCCACACATCCTTCACTTTTGTTTGCACATTTGCATATATGACATATGATATCCCTCCCTCCCTGTTCCGAGGTGACATTTCGGCACTTCTTGTAGGGGGGTGTCTGTTATCACTAGTTTTTATCAAGAAACGGTAACCACGCGGGTCGGTCACGTCACCACCTCAGGCACGATGGAACTTCAAAGTGCCAAGTTGGGAATTTGGCATCATTCATCGCAGGATTAGTAGTCTATAGATGAGCCCCGCCCACCACAAGGAATATACATGCACTCAGTGTGTGGTCACCAGTCTTGCTGACAACCTTAATAGACGAGCACGTCACCTGCCACCACGCCGCTTCACCTTCCATTGCCTTCTCCGCCACCGATCCTCCCCTCGGCTTCCTTCTACGCTCCTTTTGCTGCTTCTCGTATACCCTACCCTCTTCACACACTACTGCCCTGACCAACTGACTGCTATAGCGACACTACCACGCAGTTGACTGAATATGGCCGCCGCAGAGTACTATGGAACCCAGTCCTATCCTTCGGGTCCGCAGCCGGGCCCGTCATCTTACAACGGCAACTCGAACGCCCACAATCCTCCATATCCACTGTCAGATGCGCCACCTCCATACAGTGCGTTCGGTGACCCAAGGCGTCATTCTCAACCGCCACCACTCAATCGCCCGGCAGCCCTACCTGACAGCGCCATCTATCGCCCTGCGCCGGCGCCAGTAAATAATGGATACCCTCCTGAAAAGAGCTCGAGACCACAGAATCAGATGGGCGATTACAACCGACACCAGCCCCAACACCAGCAATACGGAGGCTATCAGCAGCCACAACAGCCCAATTACCCGCAGCAGCAGCCTCATGTAGGAGGCTATTACTCACCCCAAGATGGCTATAGAGACGATCAAAAGCCTCCCATAACGCCCTCGTACAACCCTTCACACTCGCCATATCGTGAAGGCAAACGCGACCGCAGTCGGAGCAGGAGTCGAAGTAGAGGAGACGGATATAGACAACACCACCATCACCACCACCACCATAGCGACAGGCCACAGCTGCCGAAGAAGAAGTCATCAGGAACATCCACATTTCTCGGAGCAGGTAAGTCATGTCAAATGCTCTCAATCAACCGCGCATCCCAACTATGATCTCAAATTGACGTGTCACAAAAGGCGGTGGCGCGATAATCGGCGACGCGATTTTTCCTGGTCTAGGCACCCTGGGAGGCGCCCTGTTAGGTGGTATAGGAGGCCACGAGTATGGCAAGAAGAAAAGAGCATCGAGCAATCCCACAAGCGGTGGCGGAAGAAGACACCGGTCCTATAGTAATGATGACTTTGATTATGGATCTCATGAGTATCGGAGGGATGATGATTATCATAATAATAGACGGGGAAGGAATTAAATGATAATGGAGACGGTAAGTCACGCTTTACGACAGACAAGATACAGCAACAACAACGACAACAACAAAGCAATGCTGGTCGTTGAGGGGAGGCTTTGGGAGTAATATTACTAGCGAATACCCGGAGGGAGGGGATCAGCAATCAGGGTTTTTTTTCGGGGAGAGATTCTTTTAGCCTTTAGGTTTCCATAGCAGTTGCAATCCTTGGAAGTGAAGTTCAGTATCCGAGGGTCACACACGCGCCTCTAGGACTCCATTTCATAGGTAGATGTCTACAGAGCTGCTATATAGGTAGGTAGGTAGGTAGGTAGACTAGTTTCTACGTATTGAATATTCTAGTCAATTTATACTGTTCACAGTCGTCCAATACACGTATTACCTATACCGTCTGACTACAGTCAAGAGTCGGAATTTATCTGCCTGCTTACCCGAGGCAGGTTGAACGACGCAGCATATCATTTCGCACGAGCGCCAAGCGCACAACTTCAGCGCGAAAGTTAAAGAAAATGGACATGACATGAGGTAAGGCAGTGATAAGAGGCGAGGGCGGGAAGAGCAGCCTTGGCGTTGCTTCCAAAAAGTTTCGAGACTTCACCTTTTTTGACGCCGCACCATCTCTCCTCCTCACTCACCATCACCCGCCACCACTTGACTTCTTCCTCCTCCTTCGCCTTTTCGCAGCAGCTGCCAGCATGGGATCTGGCAAAAAGGAAGCCGCCCGCAAGGTGCGGCAGGGCAAAACGGGCGATGGCATGGGCAACGTCAAGACGAAGGGCGAGAACTTCTACCGAATCGCGAAAAAGGTCAAGACGCTCAACATGTTCAAGGAGGGCAAGGCCACGCGCAATGCCAAGGGAGAAATCACACAAACCGCATCATTTCAGAGCTGGGACAAGCCAAGTGCGCGCGTCGAGCCGAACAGAAAATGGTTTACAAACACTCGGGTCATCTCGCAAGACGCCCTTGACAAGTTCCGCGGGGCTGTGGAGGCGCAGAGCAAAGACCCATACAGCTATCTTCTCAAGCAGAACAAGCTTCCTATGAGCCTGATCACCGACAACAAAGACAAAGAGCGGAAAGACGGCCTGATACAGCACAAGGCCAAAATCAGAATTGAGAGCGAAAAGTTTGGAGACACATTTGGACCCAAAGCGCAACGGAAACGACCGCGACTGGCAGTGTCGAATATTGAGGATCTCGCCAATGCTTCCGGCAAGGATTACAGTACATATGAGGAACGGTTGGAGGAGGCGCGATTACTGTCCGGCGCAGGCGACATCAAGCCAGACACGGGCTTCACTGGCGACGAGGACTACAAAAATGGCGAACTTACCACGGCACGAGAGCCCGTCTTCTCAAAAGGGCAAAGCAAACGAATATGGAATGAATTGTACAAGGTCATTGACAGCTCCGACGTGATCATACATGTCATCGACTGTCGAGATCCCGAAGGAACACGGTGTCGTAGCGTGGAGAAGTACATGCGGGAAGAGGCACCTCACAAGCACCTGGTGTTTTTGCTGAACAAGTGCGATCTGGTGCCAACGAGCGTTGCGGTATGTGTTCCTCCTTTCTCTTGTCATCGCTTTGCCACCCATCTACCCGCCATTGCTCAAGTCAAGGTCTGCATCCGCCACACCCGGCAATCTTATGAAGCAGACCTGTTACAGCGATGGCAGATCGAACCCCAGCTCCATCCGATCCTCTGTCGTTTTGGCATGATCATCTCGGAGTATTTGTGTCTTGTTTGAGTAGCGATCCGGATAGCTTCATGCTTCACACCCGTGATGGACAGCTTAGTAACGGGATATACATTCATGATACTGCGTTGTGTTCGCACACGTCTGGAGTTACCTGTCAGCATATGTATTGACATTCTTCTCCAGGCAAAATGGGTCAAGATTCTCTCTCGAGAATACCCTACTCTTGCCTTCCATGCCAGCATGACCAACTCATTCGGCAAAGGCTCCCTCATCTCCCTTCTCCGCCAGTTCTCGTCCCTCCACAGCTCGAGAAAACAAATATCGGTCGGTTTCATCGGTTACCCCAATACAGGAAAATCTTCCATTATCAACACGCTCCGCAAGAAGAAAGTATGCACAACAGCACCCATACCCGGAGAGACAAAGGTGTGGCAATACATCACTTTGATGAAACGTATCTACCTCATCGACTGTCCTGGCATCGTTCCACCAAGTATCACAGACACGCCCGAAGACATCCTCCTTCGAGGTGTGGTCAGAGTGGAGAATGTGGAGAATCCAGCACAATACATGCCTGCTGTCCTTGCGAAATGCAAACGCCATCACCTCGAACGGACATACCAAATCAGTAAATGGAACGATGATGATGGACTAAAACCATTCGAAGACAAAGATGAAAAGGAACGCTTGACGGAATCAATCAATTTCTTGGAAATGTTAGCCAGGAAAGGCGGGCGACTGCTCAAAGGTGGTGAGGCGGACATGGATGGTGTGGCGAAAATGGTATTGAACGATTTCTTGAGGGGAAAGATTCCTTGGTTTTCTGCTCCGCCCAAGCAGGCAGGAGATGTTACGGTATAGTAAGGGCTACCCGCCAGAAGGGCAGTGGCCTCCCCCTGTGGGGCAGGAAGGGCCCTGATAGGGCAGTCATAACTCACAGATGACATAAGCGATATGTGTATATTAGTACTTCCTTCTGAAGCTAGATAGGAGACTCATCTTCTTCACCACTCTCTTAACAAATGGTAGCATCGGTATAACACCCGTCACCTCCACCAGCCTAAGGGCACCAGCCCAAGCAGTACCAGCCTGAGCAGCACTAGCACCAGCCTGAGTGGTACCAGCCTGAGCAGCACCAGCAGTACTAGCAGCACCAGCAGCACCAGCAGCACTAGCAGCACCAGCAGCACCAGCAGCACCAGCAGCACCAGCAGCACCAGCCGCACCAGCAGCACTCGCCGCACCAGCAGCACTCGCCGCACCAGCAGCACACTCGCCGCACCAGCAGCACACTCGCCGTACCAGCAGCACTCGCCGTACCAGCAGCACTCGCCGCACCAGCAGCACTCGCCGCACCAGTAGCACTCGCCGCACTAGCAGTACTCGCCGCACCAGTAGCACTCGCCGCACCAGCAGCACTCGCCGCACTAGTAGTACTCGCCGCACCAGCAGCACTCGCCGCACCAGCAGCACACGCCGTACCAGTAGCAGATGGGCAATCGCGCGCGCGCCCGAGTAGGATGGTATACCGGAATCATCGAAGAAGCGGAAGGCACTTCCGGGGGACGTTGAGGAGGCTATTACGACGCCTGTCGTAAAGACTGAGGGAAACCGTTCCGACGACGACGGTGGTTTCTGAGCCCCTGAGGGCAGGGGTTTCTCTTTCTGAAAGGGGGCATTTGTTACGGTATAGTAAGGGCTACCCGCCAGAAGGGCAGTGGCCTCCCCCTGTGGGGCAGGAACAAATGGTAGCATCGGTCATCGACCAAAACCTCCACCAGCCTTGAGTAACCAAGGCACCAGCCATCAAGGCACCAGTCGTTAAAGCGGCACTAGTTCGAGTAATCGAACGACCCTCCTACCCCTAGGGAACCCAAGCACCGCGTATGTCGACTCTTACAAAGGCGGAGACTTCCCTAGTTCAACAGTTCGCGTTATACGCAAGAAGCACCGCTAGGGGAGTACCCAAACCTTTGAAGATTAGGTTACTAGCGTTTTTAGAGCTCTACCCAGTACCCGAAGGGCTGTACCCCGAGTCTAAGTGGACGGACGACACCCGTCTCAAGAAGCGCGTACAGGCTGAAGTAACGGAACTACTGGATCGGGACACTATAGTGACCTCCCCTACGGCCACAGCGACGACTACTCGAACCTCCCAGCTCACAGAGTTACCGTTAACGACACCTTCCGCGCAGTAAGAACCGTCGACACCTTCCGTACAGCAAGAACCGTCGACACCTTCCGTGCAGTAAGGGTCATCGACACCTTCGGCGCAAGAAGCAAACCCGCAAGTAAGTAATACAGACAGCGGTGAGGCTTCTGAACCGCAGTCTACGACGAGCAGTAGGCAGGAGACGCCCTTCTAGCCGCGTACGTTCGGAATCAGACCTCTAAGAGCAAGAACGCCCGAAGCCGTTCGCTCTTAGGCTACGACGAGTAGTAGGACAGCTGAATCTCAGGCTACAACGAGTAGTAGGCAAGAGACACCCTTCCAACCCCGTACGTTCGGAATCAGACCTCCTAGAGCAAGAACGCCCGAGACGATTAGACTAGTTATAAGAGCAAGAGCAAGCCCCGTACCTGGCCCCGTACCGAGAGTAAGGGCGAGCCCAGTCAGACCGGCACTAAGAGCAGGACCAAGTACAAGGGCGAGCGCCGCAGGACCAAGACCGAGTGCAAGCACTACGTCGAGATTAAGTACTCCGTCCCCGTTCCGAAGGGAACGTAGCGGCACACGACCAGAGTCTTCGCGGCCACCAACGTCCTCGTCCCACGGTTCCTCCAGACCCGCGACCTCCTAGGCTTCAGCGTTTACTCCTACTACAGAGGAAATCCCGCGACCAGACATCAACATAGTGAACTTCTCTCCAGAGCAGCTCACCGAGATCTCTCAGATCGTCGCGGAAGTGGTGGCCCGACAGCCACAGGGGGAGGCCACTGCCCTTCTGGCGGGTAGCCCTTACTATACCGTAATAGGAGAGGAACTGTTGGAATCCACCAAAGAAGGGAGTAGAGACGAAAAGTTGGGGCTGACGCATAAGAGAAAGAGGGACCTGGAGGACAACGGCTCGGTCGCTACCGGTGCTGCTAAGGGAGAAGAAGAAGAAGAACAAGGCGAGGACGACGATGATGTCGACGATACCTTCACAGGCTTCGACGAAGACGGCGAGGAAGATGGAAGACTTATTGCTTCTGGCCAAGGTGATAGCGCAGACGATGACAGTGCAGAGGAGGAAGATGAAGCAGATGCTTCCCCGTGATGATCATGATACCCCCCGCCCCAATAATGCGAACTGTCCGACGGGGGGAGGGAAGAAAAAGTTACTCACTAGTCTTACGCCGAGAGGGCTACCTGAATGTCCTATATCCTATCCCGTTGGGGTCCTAGCCTACTTGGGACACTAGTACACTCTTCCTTCTACTAAGTAGAAGAAGGTATACCTTACCTCAGTATACCTCAGTATCTTATAGAGGTATACCTCCTTCTAATTAGTAAAAGGAAGAGTATACTAGTGTCCCAAGTAGGCTAGGACCCCAACAGGATAGGAAATAGGATATACAGGCAGCCCTCTCGGCGTAAGACTGCTAAGTAATTTTTCATCCCTTCCCCCTCTTTTCTGCCTGGTTGACGGGTTTCAAACTACAACTCTCTCCCTTTTGTCATTTCATGATTTTCTCCCATCAATTCTCACTTTCATAGCGGTGTTTCATGTCATGAGATTTCCTCTCATCGGTTCATCCGTGCCGCCCAGCCATTCATACTTCTCCTGACTCCCAGAGTCTTCTTCCGCCGCGGTTGCACCTCTGGTTGCATAGACGTGGAATGAAACGTGCTCGCTGGACGGAATCCCGATGCATTGACAGCAACAGTATTATTATTATTATCATTGCCTGTCGCACTTGTATCGTCTTGCGGTAGAGAATTTTCTTCTTTTTCTTTTTCTCCTTCTTCTCCAGGCTTTGCAGGCGAACTGGATAGAAACAAGTATTTCTTCTGCTCCTGACGATGATGGTCGTCGTCGTCATCATGATTTTCGCGGTCCTCTGGCGTACATGTTCTAACTGCCCTGGATCGCAGTGATGATGATGTTGGGAAGGAAGGCCTGGTGTACATGGGAGTGGAAAGTGGTCGGTGGGTGGAAAGACCGCGGCTTTGTCGAGCAGTTAGGAAGCTCACTGCAGAAGAAGAAGAAGAAGAAGCTGATGATGATGAAAGAGACGACGAGGCAGTGTTGCTGCTAGTGGTAGTCCCGCGACATTCTGCCAGATTGGAGATTTCGCGCAAAGGCTGAGATGTACCATTTTTCGACTCGCTTGACTTTTGCCTCTTGAGTCCTCCATTCTGTTGGAAGAAACTTGAGATATTGCCCTGACCTTCCATCTGTCGTTTGCGTCCTTTCGGTGCTGTCTCGCTCAGGTTCTGTTGTTTCTTTTGCTCCTGATTTTCGATTCGCTTGTCGAGTTTGCGCACTTGAGCTGCTTCCATCAACTCCTCGTACCGATCAGATACGCTGACGAAGCCGGGCTGCACTGGCATGGTTGCAGAGTCAGTAGAGAAGCCTTGCTGAACCGACGTAGCGGTGTGCACTCGTGCACTGGTAAAGCCTGCTGTAGAAGAAGTCCCTAGTCTCGTTGCCTTGGCGAGTTCCTCGAAAGGTTCATCGCCATTGAGTGGCCAGTAGTTGTCTTCGTCGCGCTCTAACGTTTTCCTTGCTGCATTTAGCGTCGCTTCGCTGGGACAGGCCTTTCTGAGTGTTGTCGACAAGCTTATCAAGTCTGATGCTGGCAGGCTTGGGCCGTGCTCTTCGAAGAAGCCACTCACTCCAGAGTGCGTTAAGAAAGGGGACATGGTGGTCATTTCTCTTTGAGTGTTCTTGATCGGACAGCTCAAGTACAGCAGAGCCTGTGCCCGCGTCATTCCAACATACAGCAGTCGCCGCTCCTCGTCGTTGTCGTCAGCACGAGAGTGTGGGATCGAGCCGTTATAGCACGCAGGGATGAATACTACAGGCCACTCCAGACCCTTTGCGGCGTGAATGGTCGATATCGTGATTTGCTGCGCTTTCTCGCCTTCATCATCGGCTTTCTTCTCTGCGGAAGCAGTCAAGGCAATGTTGGCAAGAAAAATGGAGAGAATGTCCTGGTCTGTAGCCTGTCGCTGTTCAATGTCGTCAAGCACGGGCAGGCTGTCAAGTTCAACGAGCTGTGCGAGGGTCTCTGGTCTGGACATCTCTGCGGCTTGTGCCATTAGCTCTTCGACATTCGTCCAGCGCGCTTCAAAGCTGTCTTCGGCCGAAAACTTCTCCCTCAGGTATGACTGCAGTTTGATTTTGTGGGAGATCAGCGTAATCAGATCGACAACAGATGGTGTCTCAGCCGCCTCCCCGGCCCACGAGTCCACCTTCTTCTGGCCACACAATATGACATCAACGAATGAAGTCAGGCCCTTCACCGTCTTGTCCATGAGTTTCGTATCTGACTTGCGTCGTCCTTGTGCTACTGCCACGACCAGGGCCCACAAGGACAATCCTTTCACCTGCGCTTCTTGCCTGAGTTTCTGGATCGTGGTCTCTCCAATATGTCTCGAGGGCACATTCAGAACCCGCTCCAATGCTTCGCTGTTGTCGGGCTGATGTATCACGCGGAGATAGTCCACGATGAGCTTCACTTCCACTCGATCGTAGAACCGCAGTCCGCCAACCATGCGATAAGCCAGTCCCGCGCTGCCCAAAGCTGACTCGATGGCCCGGGAGAGTGCCGCAGAACGAAGTAAAATTGCGTAATCACCCAAGTCTAACATGTCTCCAGCGAGGCAGCGGGTACGTCTGATCTCCGACACAAGCCACTCTGCCTCTGCATAAGCCGAGGACAGCTTTCGTAGCACTGGTCGAAGGCCAAAGGTATGTGTGGCCTGCAGCTTCTTCGGCGGTCGACTCTCATCTTGCTCTATGATGTTCTGAGCGGCGTGCAAAATGGCGCCGGATGATCTGTAGTTCTGTTCGAGGTTGATGGTAAGCGTATCTGGCCATTGCTGCCTCATTCGAATCAGGTTCTTCGTCTCGGCGGCCCGAAAGCCATAGATGCTCTGATCAGGATCGCCCACAATCGTGATGACGTTGTGCTTTTGTGCAAAGAGTGTCATCAGATCGTACTGGATGTTGTTCGTGTCTTGGAACTCATCAATCAGGACCGCCTGCACGTTGGCAACGCATTGCGGGTGGCTTTTCAGCAAGAAGGAGCATCGCAGCAGGATATCATCGTAGTCGAGTAAGTTGAGACGGGCCAACTCGGCTTCGTACTCTTCGAATAGTCTGGTGAATTCTTGCTGGTCCACACTTTTCGGCGCCTTCTCTGCCGCGCCCTTGACCTTTCGAGCCGAGATCCGGCCAAGAGCGGGCCCTGGTTCGATGGATATCTTCCAATTCTTGATGATTCGCTTCAATATGGCCTTGGTATCAGACGTGTCGGCGATGCCAAAGTCCTTGGACAGGCCAATGTGCTCTCCATATGCCCGGAGATATCTCAACGCCACCGAATGAAAAGTGCCCAGTTTGAGGTGTCTCGACAGCTGGCCTCCCACGAAGCTCGTGACTCTCTCCTTCATCTCGCTCGCCGCCTTGACGGTGAAGGTGCAGACGATGATGTTCCATGGCTCCAGCCGTCGATGCGCGATGAAGTGCGCCACGCGTGCGGTCAGTGTTTTCGTCTTGCCAGATCCCGGAGGCGCCAGAACCTGCAGAACCGCCGACTCGGAGGCTACGGCATTTCTCTGCGCAGGATTGAGTCCTTGCAGGATGTCGTCCATGACCATGCACGATGCATTGGAGTGTGATGTCAAGATGTTTGCTGAATGTTGAATGTTTCGCGAGGCAACACGCGCGCGTGCGTAAGCGGTCACGAGCTCTCCGCGCAGTCACGTGATATAAAAAGGCAACCAGAATCAAGTTAGCGCGTACTAGGTACATGTATGTATAGGTACATCCGGTCTGAACACGTTTAGACGACATCCGACTCCAACGTGGTAGCAAGACTCCATCATTTCCCAGAACATACAACCACTTGACCGCCAAGATGAAACTCGCTTCGACACTCGCTACCCTCGCTGTGCTGGCCGCCGGCGTGACAGCCTTGGACAAGCCCCTGGACATCAAAAAGACGCACACCGTCGAATGCACTACGAAGACGAAAGTCGGTAAGTGCTGCATGATCACATCTCGCGAAGCCTCTCCGGAAGCAGCACTGACGATATATCCAGGTGACAAAGTCGAAATGCACTACCGCGGCACGCTCGAGAAAGACGGCTCTGAATTCGACGCATCCTACAACCGCGGCACCCCACTTCCTTTCACGCTGGGCAAGGGACAGGTCATCAAGGGTTGGGATGAAGGACTACTGGATATGTGCGTTGGTGAGAAGAGGACCCTGACAATTCAGCCGGTGTATGGTTATGGAGACAAAGCTATGGGCCCAATTCCTGCCAAATCTGTATTGATCTTCGAGACGGAGTTGGTGTCGAGTAAGCTACCTACCCCCTGGCTTCTTGTTGATATTGCAATACTAACTTTTCGTGTGTAGTCAACGGCAAAGGAGCAGAAACCGCCAACGCAGAGCTTTAAGCATAATTCGAATCTAATGCGCGTGACTTGTACGATTAGTAGTGAAAACGAATCGAAGCACGCACCGAGAGCCTCATTCGTACTACGACTGTCTGTTGCCTGCCCTTGGTTGCCTTGCTTCCATATCTTCAGACAGATTGGAACATCCAATTAGCAATCTGAGCTCGCCTCAATGCCTAGAGCCGATGTGCTGTTCCTGCGAATGCTATAGGAACTCGAGCTTCGCACGCCTCTTCGCGGTCGACTATGAACTGGTCTGAGAAGGTCAACGTGGATGCATTTCCGAACCACCGCCATATGTCCTTGTCTACTATGAGTGATCCTATGAGCAGGATCCAGGGCATTCTCATTGTTGCTCGAGGATGTCCATGTCAAGAAGATTGTCATCTTCTTGACATGAGTCAATCTGCTCAACCAAGTGCTGGTTCGTCGCGTGGACAAGCTTCACTTCTGAAAAGCAAAAAGAACTATACACAAAGCATTGCTAGGAGGAGGTACCTTACCTACCCCACTCATAGCTTACCTAAGGTATCTACTACCTTCCGAATACATGTACATATCCCCAACCCGCCCGTCGTTAGTAATATTTTCATTTTCATTTTCATTTTCATTTTCATTTTTTTTCTTTTCGTCTTCTTTTACTAACTACCTACCTACCTACCTACCTTACCTTACATACCTATCCCATAATAAACCAGCCTCAGCATCGGGAAACTGTAGTTGTCGTTACATATAGTTTTGAAATTTCCCCGTTCGTTGTTGAGCGCACTACTTACTACCAATCCACTACCTACCTACATGTACCTACCTTACCCACTTCATCTCATCCACCCATCTCATCCACCCATATCTGTCCTCACAATCGAAAAGAAACCCCCCTACCTACAGAATCATCAACGAGAGGTAAGGGGGTAAGGGGGTAGGGTGTTTAGTTTGGAAAGTGCGGCGGTACCTCCTACAGATATCATATCATATTATATCAAAAAGCGGGCGGACCCAAAACAAATACATTGTACATACTACATACCTCCACATTACCTACCTAAGGTAGGTAGTTCGTTTCTTTCCCCGGGCTCGCATCTACCTGTACCTGTACCTGTACCTTACCTTAGAGATATTTTTGTTTGTTTGTTTGTTTGTTTGTTTGGGTCCGACCTGCATATATTCATAAAACAAAACGTGTAGGTACATGTGTACATATATATATATATATATATATATATATATACCTATGTACATGTACTTTACCTTAGGGCTGTGCTATGTACGTACGTACGTACCTCCTAGGTAAAGTAAGGTAAGGTAAGGTAAGGTATGGTAAGCTTCTATATCTATATTCGACAGGGCATAGTACGCAATCTGCAGACTGCAGACGACATGTATGTACCTTATGTATGTGTACCTGAGTCCGTTCGTTACACATGCCACGTTTTTTTTTCCTGTTTCTTTTTTCGTTTTTTGTTTTGTGAAACGTGACGTATACCTACCTACCTTGCGGTACGGTACATGTATTGTAGGGAGCGGCACCGTTTCAGTTCCACGTTGTGCGACAATCTCAACCACGAGGGCATATTCTTCTGGACGGTACCTCCTACGGTACGGTACGGTACCTAAGGTCAGGTCAGGTAGGTAGGGGTGGAGCCGGGCTGTGAAGATTGCTGGCTCTCTTTCGGAGGTTGTGGCACAGATGAGGAAGACGCACCACGTTACGCGAAGCATGTACCATCCATACCGTCGACCTGTGAGATATTAGCAGCTATGTATTCCCTGGACAGCAGCGTGGTCACGGCGAGGATCTTGATGCGGCTCTATTTCGTGCATCAGGCTCTTAGCGTGAAGCAGAGTACCACGATCTGTGTAGTGCCTTTTGGTCGTAGGAGGTACTGTAGCTTCGCAACTAGTCGCCTTCCACAGCCGTTCCATGGCATATTCGCGGCCTGTTTCATCTACTTTTGTGGAAAGAAAAAAAAAGCAACACCACCTCGCCAAGGCCATTGGAGAAGCCGTAGCGAGCGAGCATCGCCAGAGTTCGCGAGATCTGAGCCTTTTGTAGATCTGATCTTATGGACTGATTTCCAGATGTACGCTGACGGCCACGCTCTCGATCGGCTGATGGGATTGACCTAAAGACGATGGTGACGAACTTCCGGTTAAATGCAGTGCCCTTCGACGACGCAAGCGCGTGGGCTAAGCCCGGTACAATCGGGATACATGGGGAAACGCTGATGGAAGTGGTGAAGAGACTGCTAGCAGTCTAGAGTGTGCAGCCGGTTGTGTTCGCTTCATTCTAGACGAAAAACTTGGTGAAGATGGGTATCGCTCGGCGGATAGCTCAGCCTATACCTACGCTTGCATGGCCAGCACGAATGCCGGACAGGATGCCACGCAGCGTTTGCTTTTGCACGCCCGACGTGTGAGACCGCTTGCTGAATGAGGAAAGTGTACACTGCGAAAAAGGTCCTACTGCTCTCCGATCCATCTGGCGTGAAACCAGGACCATTTGGTGGTGAATGCAGACAGACATGCATTGGTATGGCTGGTGTGAACTTGGGAAGATGGTGTTCTCTGTCTCTCACGCGTTCGGGTGGGGCGGTCCTTCTGCGACAATGTTTCGTGGCCAGTAACGCGTGTTCTTCGGGGTTCGATATGACTTCGGCCTCCTCACAAGGCAACTTGGCAAGCAGATGCAGTTTCACTCGGTGAACAATGCAGACACCACTTGCTCGGGCTCGGCGGCTGTTTGCGAAAGCGACGGCCGGCTCCAAGTGTTCCACCCGTCAGTCCCCTCCGGTGGATGCACGAGCCCGATACCTGTTGAGCGGACATTGCATGCGGACAGGAAGAATGCGATACTGTGCAGCGGCGAGGCGTGAATGTACCGGTGTTGTTATTGGCGCATACCTCCTCCCCGTAGGCGGTCCATCTCGATGCGCTCGTCGGCGTAAACTAACAATAATGAGGCACCCGCAAATATCATCGGGATGTCTCATTTGATGCCGGGCGATCCGCTAACCTGAAGTCTCTTAGACACGCCGATCGTGAGTTGCACAGCAACCTTGTTCGGCGAGCGATGACTGATGAGAGCCAAGATGATTGGCAGTGCATGCCTACCTACCTTACCTACCTTACCTAGCACGCGAAGGAAGCCCGCAACTTTGGAAGCGAGCCAGGACTACCTCCTACGCCGTACCGTACTCCGTCTGCACTCTGCAGCACACGCCGGCGTGAAGAGGTTTGAAAGACAGCAGGCTACCTCCTAGGCTGCGTTGCAATCTCCGCGGTTCATGTAGGTATGTATGTGCCTACATACATAGTTCTAGAGAAGGACGAGAACGATGGCACTTTTTGCCCTTGCCGAGCCAAGCCAGCCGCTCTGTGATGCCGGTTGAGTAATCATGATCGCTGTCAGCGCTGATAATCTTGGCAAGATCTGGTCACGCACAGTGATCGACACGGCTGCGGCTGCCATGTGCGTGCGGAAAAGGTGGGTGGGTCTGAGCAGGCCGGAGAAGCAAGTGAAGTGCAGTGAGTGCAGTGCAGCAAAAGTTTGGAAGCAGAGCCCGCCATGGATCCTTTTTAATCAGGAGGATCCATACCTCCCCGAGCCTCGTGATGTTCGGATGTCTAGTATGAAAGGGGCACCACACGCCGAACACCATCGCATCGCTCCGTCTGTGACTTGTCGACTCTCCTGCGGCACTTGTTCGTGCTACCTCCTACCTCCTACCTCCTAGGAGTGCTGCTGCCCGGAAATAGGCGCGTTTTGATGGAGCAGAGGCGCCGAGGTGTGTCGCCCCCCTCTACCTCCTCAGGTAGGAGGAAGTAGGTAGCGCTGATGAGTGTTATCTCAGCTCGGTGCCGAGTGCTCTCAGGGTCAGCCTGAACAAGTCAACAGCCTACCTCCTACCTCATACAGGCCGCCACCGTATTGCGTATTGCGTATTGGTAGGAGGTCCCTCCTATTCTTACCTCCGCTCTTCCGTACATGTACCTATCTACTCATGAGGTTAAAGATCAATGCCAAATGGGCAGCTGCGCGACAAGGTTTCGGGTGCCGACGATCTACACCACGCGGCGCGAGCGTCCCTGAGTCCCTCTCGTGTTCGAAATGTACTGTACTGGTGCCGCTGTACAGTACGTAGGTACCTCCTAAGGAGGTATCGGCAGGAGTGGACCAGGCCGTTCTTGGCAGGGATGGTATACATACACCTACCCCCTAACCTCTACAAATACGATTCTATTTGCCTTGCCTTGTCGGGTCACGGGTCACGGGTCACGGGTGCGCGGCAGCAGCAGTAGGCCGCCAGTAGCATCATCAGCATCATCAGCAGCATCAGCATCATCATCATCATGACCCTCGCCGCACGCGCTCGTCTGTGCTGCGGCGGACGAGGTGGAGGTCAATCACCGTTCTGCGGGCGGGCGCCTTCTCCCTGCGTTGCTTCGGCCGATAGGCGGAAGTGAAAAAGTCGCAGTGGTTCCCAGAGCTCGCTTAGCTTTTTTTTTTCTTGGTTGATCTGTCGATCGCGTCGCTTGCCAGATCCCTAGTAGGTACGGTGGGCGCCATGGAGCCTGGAGGTACCTCCTAGGAGGTAGGAGGTAGGACCTTACCGCTCCGTTTCCACAGGATACTGCACAGTACAACGTGTCGTCGAGGGGCCGTCGCAGCCACCAGATGCAGAAAGCGCGTCTCCTCTCTCCTGTCCCCGCACATCCTGCTGCCCACTCTCTCCCAACGACCGCGCACATGCATTCCTTCGGAAAAAGGGTCACACCGTCGCACGGTCGCACTGTCGCATGGTACGGCAGGAGAAAATGACGAGCCGTGCTGCTGCAGCAATCGTCGTGTACAGGGTCGCACCTGGAAGATGCCACTCTGCCATCCTCGCAGCACACGCGGCGATCTGTAAAACGGTGGCCGGGGCCCAAAGTCAACCTCGGGCGTGTCCAATCAATCATGTAGGCGACGACATGCTTCAAAATGGATGTTCCGTGCCGCTTGGCACTTGCTGCCAGGATCCCGGCGGCATTACGATAATGGGTGATGTTTCCTCTCTTGTGTCGTGACTCGTGGGAGGAGGGAATCAACGATACCAGTATGGATGCAGTGGAACCGGAATGGAGTGAGGTGAGGTCAGGTATGTAGATGAGACTCTTCACATACTCGCGCGCAGTGCCCGGGTCCCGTCATTCTCATGCTTTACTGTACCTCCTGTATGTACCCACCTTGCAGACGAGAGCCGCGAAGGTGACGATGAGACGATGAGACAATGAGACGATGAGACGGTGATAGACTCACGATCCACCGCCTCCACCTCCTCCACCCCCATGTACGGTGATAATGTACATACCCATACCCATACCCATACCCACCACCCACCAGTGACGAGCGACGACCTGTGAGAGCGGATATCCAGAACCTTGTCAGCTGCACCACAATGCACTTGTTGTCTGTTGTCTGTTCGCGCGCACTAGAACTTAGCGGGCCACGACTGGCACTCGCTACTGTATACGAATCTTCCGCGCCCGAAAGAGACTCCATCAACGCAACCCGACCGCCCTGGGCCTGGCTGTTTCGGCTGCGACCTTGGACTCTCTTCACTGGCAACACCGCTGTGACCGCTGTCATCATCGCCCGCACCCTCGCTGCCACTGCCAGGCTCTATACCTCCTTGTAGCCTCCAGGCTCCTTAGCTTGCAGAGTGGTGCTGGCTGCTCATCGCGCATGGAGCGGCATCGCCAAACTCTCCGATACATACCTCCTGTACAGTACCTTACCATACGCCCGCCTGCCCCCTTCTAGGCTCCGAGGCTGCATGTTGCCAACCACAGACACTTTACAGCTCCATGCAGTGTGTCTTCGTCTGGAGCAGGCCGTCGTCGTTGTCGTCGTCCTCGCGCGTCGACTCTCGACGTCCCGGCTGCCTTGAACATCCATCGGCATGACCTGACCTCTTGCTGTACTCAGTGTCCTGTATGAGTGATTAGGTACTGTTCTTATTAATCAGCGTTACGAGCAGCCGCCGCCGTTCAGAGTGGCACGCCGCCGCGCGCTCGCTTCATCGCCAGACTGTGCCTTTACTTCCAGCAGTTCTGTCGATCCTCATACCTCCCAAGCAACTTGTCCTACAGTAGTGCTGCACCCACTTCGGCCGTCTTCTGGAGGTGCCGCGAAGGGTGATGCTCCCGAGCCCGATAGATTAACAGCCAGGATTGATTCGCTGGTCCGTTGTTAGCCTCGCACAAGGCACGTTGCCCACAGTAGTTTCTGCGGAACCTTCTACGCCGCATGTGCAAGCGCTTGTCACCTCACTGCCGCCGCCGCTGACCGGGGTCTGCCCCAAACCCAGCGCTGCAGCGACACTACGACGACGACGACGACGACGACTGCTGCTGCTGCTGCTGCTGCCACTCCCACTACTACTCCCACTGCCACTACTACTACTACTAGAGGACTGTCCCACAGCAGCCGCCCTCCTCTAACGTTGCCCGTCCCGGTCGAGTCAATTTACGCCATCACTAAGCTTCTGTGCCTCCAATTTGAACCCTCGCCGCCGTAGCGTCGTGCTGGTGAGACTCCGACTACTACGGACTCCTCTCGTGGGCGAGCGATATCTAGGCCGTCGTGCCGGTCTCTATTCATCACTGTGCCTGATTTGCCACTGGACGGAAGGCCACAACCACACAACATACCTGACCCTATCACTTCTTCTTGCCTGACTTCTCTCCTACACCAGAACCCCACCCACACACTCACACACATACACACACACATACCCTTTCTGCCACGAACGAGGGAGCGTCGTTGGAATGGCCACTGTCGGCATGATGGCTTACCCAATTCCCAATGGATACCAGGGTTATCCGCAACACTACGCCATGTATTCGACTCGCGCACCCCAACCTCAGGTCGAGATGGGGCACGCGATCAATGTTCACCCGTACGCATACACAGCTGTGCCACAGCCACAGCAGCAGCAGCAGCAGCAGCAACAGCAACAACATCAACAACATCAACAACAACAACAACAACAACAACAACAACAGCAGCAGCAGCAACAACAACACCACCAGCACCACCAGCATCAGCACCAGCACCACCAGCAACAACAACAACAACAACAACAACAGCCGCATCAGCAGCTGCAGATGCAACCGCAAACGCATCCGTACAACCATGTGCAACCACGATCCCCTCAACCTTCTGGCTCGCCCACATCAGACGACGGCTTCAAGCCTTCTTTGCCGTCAATTTCGAATCTGCTCAGCTTCGCAGATCGACCTGCGACGGATCGCAGTATGTGTGCATCGCCCGCAGAACCTCATGTGTGTTGCCACTGACAGACGTGTAGCAGCACAGAGTCCTCAGGCATCATCCACACAACAACAAAGGGATCCGGCAGAGTCGCAGCCAGTGTCACCACCATCGACGCACTCCGCGGTGGTACAGACTGTGCCAGTTGGTGTATTTCCGGCTGCCGAAGCAACTTCCAGCCCCCGCGATGCGATTCCGCCTCAACCAGCAATGCGCACCGAATCAGTCGTAGATTCAACCAACAGTCCCTCTGCCATGTCCACCATGTCGGGCTCGCCGTACTTTGTCGGCAACACCATCAGCACCGTGGACTCTACCGATCAACGCACTGCACATCTGCACGAGATTAAGCGGAGCTCTGTGCCCTCACAGAATCATGGGGTACCCTACGCCAACAGTCGCTACACATCATCTCCATATGCCGACTCATCAAGTACGATGCCGGCGCCCACGTACTACTCACCACAGCCGGGAACGTATTCGATTCCACAGGGACTGTACCAGCAGCGGCCCCTGCCCTCCAACTTCCCTCCCGCTCCACCGGAAGCACAGGTGCAGTCCTCGATCGCCCTTCCGACGAGTAATCCGTGGGAGCACCATCACTACATTAGTCCCTCGTCGTCGGCCACATTTCCGCAGTCGCAAGATCGCTACATATGCACCACGTGCAACAAAGCCTTCAGCAGGCCGTCCAGTCTGAAGATCCACAGTCACAGCCACACGGGCGAGAAGCCGTTCCGATGTCCTCACAATGGCTGCGGGAAAGCCTTCTCAGTACGAAGTAACATGAAACGACACGAGCGCGGCTGTCACAGTGGCATGACCGGTCACGTCGCACACGCCCACATGATTTGACGTCGAGCAATATTGACTTTGGGGCTGCATATTTGACATGCATATCAGAAGCGTGGAGTTCCTGGCGTTTTGCCCTCTCACAGGTAGAGGTGATTGGTGGCACTGGCCATTCACATTGATTGTACAGCGGGAAGAGACCAGGTTGCCCCTGGTCCATGATTTTCTGGAACACAGTTGGCCGAAGATTTGACTACTGTCAACATGGAAGCAGTCCATTAACCACAATGTGTACTACTAGTATTATATTACTACCTTACGCACCCTCAGCCCCCTTCCCCCCCTCCCCCTCCCCCCTCGGCCAAGCCAGACCAGCTGGGGCTAGATAGACGGCGCGGAAGGCCAAATGAAATTAGGAGAACTTTGTCGTTCTACACGCCCGTCACCGCTTTTACTCCCAGACCAGATCTGGTTCTTCTTCGGCACAATTTGGGCCTCATCAGCCAGCCTTTGGAACCATATATATGACGGAGGAAGTCCGAGGAGGAGGAGGAGGAGGAGCAGAGAAAAACCCCGATCGGGGAGTCCGCTCACTCACCGTGTATGTCGTCTCGAACGCGGAACGATGCGATACGTGAACCGTGACGATGACCATGTACATGTACATATGTACTTGGACTTGGGGGGGTTGGTGAGCACGTCACCGCACACACACGCACACACACGCATATATGTATGTAGCGTCCGGAGCTGCATTCGATGTATGCAAGGGAAGGTCTGTAGTCTGTAGTCTGTAGTCTGTAGTCTGTAGTCACTTTATAGTGCGTACAAGGTGTCTCCCCCAAGCAAATCCCATACAGCATTGTAGGTAGGTAGGTAGGTAGGTAGGTAGGTAGTCAATCTACTAACGGCATATACAGTACATGCATATACATAGAATCGGCATACATGTACCTTTGACAATTATTAGTAAGCACTTAAAGGCTACATGTACCTTAGGTTAGGTACCTACATACTGTATACAGCTACCGTATGTATGTAGAGGAAACCTGGAAGGGAACCCGGAAAACAATCATTCTTATTATTATTATCATCATCATTATCATCATCATCAGCACCAGGACAAGAGACAAGAGACAATCTGTCGTTCGACATTATGACATGATTTTTCTTTTCTGTTTCTGTTTCTGTTTCTGTTTCTGTTGGTTTCCCC